>SCDY01000218.1:0-79776 GCA_004143825.1 Drosophila micromelanica
CTCTAGCTTCAATAGCGGCGAAAATAATTGCGTTCATACGGACAGACGGACAGCAAGACGGACATTGCACAAAACCAATATACTCTTTCACTTCGTGAATTAGTATAAAAAAACGAAAGAAGGGTAAAAAAAAAGAATCAAAAATTATTGAAGAACTGCGGGGCACTTGAAAAGTAAACAGAAGAAGCATGCTCAGCGAAATTAGAAAGAAGTGCGTCAATGAATTGGGGTCAATAGGAAATGAAAAGTGAAATTTCAGTTAAAAACTTATCAAAGACCAATTGCCTTTTGTTAAGCACACACAGCAGATTTTGGGGGTATTGGCAAAAGGAACTGGCAATTTAAATATCATTTATTTCTGGGTTAAGCCTTTGTGTTGAGCAGTTGAAAATTGCCACCGTGTAATCAGTCATTGACAACAACAACAGCAGCCTCCAGGTATGAACTCAGGTGATCTGATGACCACGTTAAAAACCAATGAATCGTGTGAAGAAATCGAACAGTCATAGATATAACTATCTATTAAAATTTGACATGCTGCAGCTGTGATTATGTCCACAAAACTTATTTCAATGTAATTAAAATAATGATAAAGAAAGTTTTCTTAAATATACCGGTACAAATATAAAGTGCAAAAAAAATTTTAAAGCTTTTTTTAATAAATAATTAAACAAAATTTAACATGGGCAAAAAAAAGTGGCATTATTATATTTATAAAATATATACTTTTTCGTGCATAAAGTTAATAAAGAATATAATTTAAAACTAAAAATTAATTGAATGTTTTTCTAACTAACGATAAATATTCCATCTTTAATGTATATGAAGCTTACCTTGGTTATTACCATGGCCAATGTTTACGTAAATGACAATTGTTTGGCAAGGCTATTGGTAAACTCTCTGAATAAATGTTTGTTCCAACATATTTAAATAAGTAATAAAAGTTAATAACTATTAATTATGCATGTTTTGTGTAAATTGTAAAAAATGCTTGTCAAACGCTCTACGATATAATCAATTAGCACGATTTATGTTGCACTTGCTGCCACAAAGCTTGCCCCCTCCGGCGGCAGTTCCGCTCGCTCCAAGCACTTGTGTGCTAGCTAGCCTCAAGCGTGACTCATCTATGAAGCGTTCAGCATCCAAAGGTAAACACAGAGTTCGTGCCAAACGAGACCTTCTGCAGTTTGGGTTGACGCATTGGAACCTGCGACTCAGTCGGAGATGAACACAAAAAAAACGACAGTAAAAAAAATTGAAGAAGAAGAAATAATAAACCCAGAAGGGAAATACACGCAAGTCAACCCAGAGCCAAAGTTCGACGTAATTAAAAAAGGGTGCGTAGAATGGCAGTGGAGTTACGTGGACTTTTGTGTACTTAAGCCATAAAATTTAGCCACAACAACAACAACAGCTGAATAAAATTAACGAGCTAATAAAATCGGCACAGCAACAGGTGTGAATATGTGTGTGTGCGTGAGTGTTTCGAGGGTATGCGGAAAGGGTCGACTTGGCACATTAAATTTGTGGCGGCCGATGACGCGACGACGACGTTGCTATCAATGAACAATGAGTATTAATTTTCATAAATAATCACATTAAAAATATTACTTATAAGATTTGCTTATTTGCGCTGATGCTGTTGTTGTTGTTGTCGGTTTTGCATTGGTTATCTAGACAGATGCTTGAGTCATCTTTAACATGGTTAAAAACGTATTATTGAAGACGGAAATAAACGCCAGGAAAAAAACGAAATTGTATACAAATACGCAAATAAAAAAGCGTTATGCATGGAGGTAAACAGCTGCCAAAGAATAAATTAAATTTATGTATAAGACCCAGGCTAACACTTGGCAGGCAGGCAGTCGGATGGACGGACGGACGGACGGTCGGACAGCCAGAAGAATCTCATGTGAACGATTCTTTACACATGAACATCGCGGCTGTGTTTAATTTTAAACACTGAGCTCAGCGATTCTGGCATGCCAGAGCCATAACCGGAGATAGCTGAAAGGCCTTATCAGCTTACGGCTTACTTTCCAGCATCTAGACGTAGTATTAGCTGGAACTTAACTGGTCTCAAATCGCTGCCAAAGCGTTTAGCATTTTATTTGCTTCTTTTATACCCTGTAACCATTGAAAAAGCGTAAAACTAAGGGTACTATGAGGTTGTACTTGTACTTGTACGAATGCGTAATTCTTTATATTTCTAATGATTATTTATTTATTTTTGTTGTGATTATTAAATAATATTTTTATTTTTTTTAAATAAATTAAGAGTTACTTTTTTGTATAATGAATAAATAAAAATAATATGAATATAGAATATGTCAAAGTCGGGCAGCCTCGAATAGAGTACTCTTGTTTTTTTTGTTCCTCCCTTATTATTATTTTATTTTTCAACAACAATTTGGCAAACAAAACATTTGCGACGCGACCAAAAGATGATAAATGATGCGCAGTTGTGCAGTTGTCCAAAAAATAGTTGTGTTAAACGTATGTTTTAATAAAGCTTAACTAATTAAACACACTGAGGCGCACACAGGTGTAGACTTCCACACACAGGTAGTACATATTTGCGTGTTTTCATAAATAATTTAATGAATTTATTAAATTTGTAGTTTATATATTATGAAACGTATTAATTAAATAAATATTGCATCGAATTAGCCATTTGAGGTTCTTGAACTTGTCGAAGGACGGAAATAGAATAGAAAAAAACTAAATTGAACGCATCAACTTTAATGAGCTATAGAATTATATTTATAGAAATGTTTAAATCTAATCTTAAGCTCAGGGTGAATTTTAGGTAATTTCATAAAACTAAAATTAAACGCGAATTTCGACTAATGTGCCGTTATATTTCTCAGGCAGGGCGAATTATTTTTGAAGAGATTAGCTAGGCTAAACAAATTCAAATATGTGGACAGAAACGTGGCCAGCAAACCAAAGATCAACACACCCATGGTGCAGGATACATCGCACTCCAAGCGATGCAGCAAACGGACCAGACGCAGCCAACAGCTCTGCGGCGTATGCGGCTTGGCGGCCACCAGAAGCGGCTCCATTTCCAACTCAATCGGATCGTAATTCAGATCCAATGGCAGGCTGCCATAGCTAGCCTCGGCAGCAATGCGCTGATGCACACGCTCCATGCGTCGTATGCGGCGATATAGCAGCGGGGGCAATATGAACACCAGGGGTCCCGTAATGGTGCCGCCAACCACATCCATGAGCGCATCAAAGCTCGGTACAAACTCGGCCACGAGCACTTCCAGAGCCAGCACACATGAACGAATGAGGATGCGTTTGCAGGAAAGAGCTGAAATCAGTACAAATGTAGTTATTCATTGGACGTTTTGGCCAGGCTTCAGACATGGCTTACACTCGGGCAACTTGAAGTAGTTCTCGATCTGAAGAAACATGGCCGAGCTGGCCACAGTCACCGAGAAGCAGAGCTGCAAGGACATCAGTATCAGCATCACATAGAAGGGCACACTGGTGGGCAGCGAGTGCAGCAGATTGCTGGCAATCATGGAGCCAAACTTGAAGGCGGCTATGACGGAGCCAACAATGGCCAAGCTGCAACTGACTAAACAGATTGAAATCAGAATTTTTTGTAGCAGCCCATTCGAATCTGGGAATTTTTCACTCACTGGCAATGCCACTGAGCGCAGCCCAGGACACTTGCGTCTTTCGCTTCATATCAATTTGCAGGGTGAGCAGCACGGGATGTATATCAAACTGAAAGGCCAGAATGCTGTAGCTACTTAGGATGGTCAGGAAACCAGGCAGCTCTGTGAACCAAAAAATATACATACACATTTTGTGGCTTTTTAGATAAACCCACCCAGCGCGATTCCTTCAAAGGGTTTTCCCACCGCAGGTGCATCGAACAGGCAATACCAGAGCAGGGCCACAATTATCATCATAACACAAGCGGCAATAATAGCCAAACCTCTGAAAGAAAAAAATTACAAAATTAAATAAGCCAGTCGGCTGTAACCGACTGCGCAATACCCGTTCACAGTATAATGACAGATTCAAGCAGTCGAAATTAAAAATTAAAGTCGAATAAAAACGATTATTTCTATCTTTGGGAAACTATCGCTTTTTGTATTGCTCTAAGATTGTGGGAATATAGAGTTGATATATGTATATATAGGACATATTATAATCTACGAGTGATCTATGAGTTAATTTTTAAGCTTTAAAATTTATTTAAATAAATCTTTCAGAAAATGTATGTGCGAATAAATTATTGTCATTATTCGCACATAGATTTATTTACCTAAATTTTAAAGCTGAAAAACTAACTCATAAATCCTCCTTATGAAAATCGGTTGAGTTTTAGTGAAGTTAAGACTGAGGAAATTTGAGACCTATCCTTATATGGGAAGACTTGGTATATATACGAAAATTTTTGACATGAATTTGTACCAAAAATTTTATTTTTAAACTGAAATGTAGAATTCATCTAGATACCAAACCATGAACAAAAAAATCATTATGAAAATCGGTTGAGTTTTGGCAAAGATAAGACTGGGGAAAGTTGAGCTAAAGTTGGAGGGCCCGAGAGTTCGAATTCCAAGTTTTGTATTTTCTTTTTTAAATAATCAATAGTTATTATAATATTTATCATTTTTATAACAAAAGCAGAATTTTTTAAGCGTTTCCTTGAAATTTATTTTAATTTTAATAATAATTTTATTTTTAATGGTTAAGTTGTTTTATATAATAGGAGAAATTAAAATTGAATTAAATTCTGGGTTCAGGGTATTTCCAAGTCGGAAGGTCCCAACTCGAGCAATCTTACTTGTTTTAAAAAAAAAGGAGTAGAGTATAATAAATATTATATTTCGTAGATTCATTATTGACAATTTATGTTTCTTGAAATCTTTTATAGAAAAACTGAACTTTTTTAATATAGCCATAGCAAAAGACTTGTTGGTATATGAACAGTGAGGCTTGTAAAAATTCGGACAGAACCATGTCAACTTAGCTGGTTTTCCATATATTCAAATATCTCTTGAGAATATCAAAAAAAAAAAAAAAGGAGCTAGTGGAAACTGAGCGCCGGGCTCACCGCATGTGCTTTGGACTGCCCAGCCACATGAGTGGACAGATGACGAGTCCCACAATAATTGCCCAATAGCAGTAGGAGAAGCTATATTGACCAGCGCTCATGCGCAGTACGACGGCCTCCAGATTCTCGGCAGCCATGACAATGCCGGGCACAGCCATGGCGAAGATGCTCAAATCTAAGAGTACCGATACGAGCAGGCTCATATAAGGTCCATATGCCAGCTCTGCGAGCGCTGCGTAGGGATAGTTGCGTTTCTGTAGTATCGAAGGATCCAAATACTCGGCCATAGTCCAGCATTGCGATAGGAGAAAGGATGTATACATTTGCAGAAAGATTATAGATAGGACGAGCAGCACGCCAAAGTAACCCAGCCGAACCAGAAGTGCGGGCAGCGTCAAAAACGGAAAGATGCCAAACAAGTCCACCACATACAGGATGGCAATGAACAGGGAAAGGCTCTCCGGCTCATCCTCGTAGGCGCGAAAGTGGGGCAAGGCGCTGAAGCGAGAGCGTCGCAGGAACGGCAGCTGATCATGCTGATGCGAGGGCGTTAGCAGCACCGGACTACGTCGCTTGGGCAGCGCAAAGGGTGGTACCCGCGAGGGGCGTGGCGCGGTCTTAGCATTCGAACGTCGAAAGAAAAACATTCGCCTGGTCTTAGAACCTAACGCGACAACTGAAAACGCGCAACTGACGGTGCCAACAAGAACAAATCAAAGAGTGCCACACAGCTTGCAACAGTTTGTCATATGATACGCCGGGCCAAAAGCCCAACAGCCCAACAGTCCAACAGCCCGGCAACTGGGAAGCCCTTTCGCTGCAATGTCAATGCACGTTGCTAGAACCCTGCTCAATAGAAAGTTACAAGTTCAGTGCCTTTGAGTTGATAGACTGACCCAAAGATGGAAGAAACAAAATTTACCTGGATACTGTTTAACTTGAGAACGAAAATTCATGAGTTATTACCATATTTATTTTATATATATGTTTTATATATATTATATATTTATATATTTTGTAGGTGATTTAAAATATTGTTTCTACTTATGCAATATTAACAATTGTTTATCTAAACGAGAATTCGATTTTGGGGTTTTTTACAGAGTATTAATATTTTTAATCGGAACACACTCTAATTTAAACCAATTAATAATATTTATTTATATTATATATTCACATTATATAGTACACATACATATATTTATATAAAACTATAATTTTTTGCACAAATCGAGCCTGTATCATTCCGTAGTTCCTCATTTGAGCACCTTAGACCTGCTGCACTTGGGATATCTTCTGTTTTTTGGCCTGACTCTGCTGGAAATGTATTTTGTTGGTAATTATTCGATACGTTGTAACAAACGTTTTTATACTTACATCTAAGGAGTCGTTGTTGCCATTGCCATTATCCGGCACTGTTATTACCTGCACCGCTTGGCCGGGTCCAGATCGATTTAACAAGAGCTTGGTGCTGACACGCGGCGTTTCTCCACAGCAAAAGACACGCGACGTCTGCTCCCTTAGCGGACTGTCTGTCTCATCCATGTGATGTTCCGATTGCTTATTGTCCAGTTTAACTGTATTCTTGTTGTTGTCCATGTAAACGCGATTAAAATTCAAATGATTTGGACGCACTGCATCCGTTATATACTTACTACAATCCAATATTAATGTATGCGTGTCAGTACAACAACAATATCAAGATTTAGCGTATTATTTGAATGGATTATTCTTTAAAAGAAATTGGGTGCGATTTAAGATGATACGTACACTGGAACAATATATGTATATATACATAACCAATTGCGTTTGAAAAGTGTACATACTTGTTATGTATTTACAAGGTGAATATATACACATGCAAGAGCAAGAAATTGGGCAAACAAAATTTTAAATTTTTCTAACAAGTTTTTTTCGTTTGCACACACTCACACTCCATGAACATGTGCCAATGTACGAGTAGATCTTGCGTTGATTTCTGATAGTTATCATTTTTTTGCCGATGGTGGTGCTGGTGGTGGTGTTGGTGCAGCTCCTGCACTGGAAGATCTATGGATGCTACATCTATATGGTGCAAGGTGCAGTGCAGACAGCGTCATGCTTTGTCCTTAGTAGGAGTATCCTGCCTTTAAGTTTGATCCACAACAAGAGAGAAAGATACAAATAGTTGGTTGTCGTGCATTTGATGGTGGCTGTGTGTTCTTGCAGAGTGTCGAATGTCGAATGTTGATGGAAGTGTCAGATGCGGCAAGCGGTGCTAACTAAGCCCCTTCAGTGTACGTATCACGTTTTTAAGATTGTGTGCCAAAAATGAATGAATTTATGATGACTTATTAAACGTTGGCACTTACGATTTCACACTGTACAAGCCCTGGCGATATATGTAGCTGAGCACCAACTCATCGAGAAGATATTTCACCGATTCACCCCGACTCAAGAGGCGACGTATTAACGAAGAGCTCACTTCGTTGGGCACCCAGTTGGTGATAAGCGTTATGTTGTCCTACAGAATTTAATTTGATAATTAAATTTGCATGTTGTTGAAAAATTTGCATACTCACCCGATATTTGGTTAGAATATCTGATTCGAATATAAACTTTTCAGGATTGGATCCACAGCGTGATATGACAACTAGTCCATAATTATTCACAATTTCCTCAATCTAATTAAGAATTTAAAAGTTAATATGCAAGAGCTTGAACAATAAACATGTATGCATCCTTACATCCTCATCGGCCCATAAGCCTGGCACTGCGAAAGATTCCAACAAATCGGCGCCGCACAGCAACTTAAGGTGAATGGGATCACGACGATTCCGCAGACCAAGTGGCAGCCAACTTGGCAGCAAGCCATTCTGCTCCTCGTCGCCCGGCGAGTTGATGTAGTTGTTCAAGTAGTTTTGATGGTACTTCAGCACCGATTGGGTGCGCATCCATTGCGGCTGATGTACCTCCCAGTCGGACAAGCGAATCCAACTGGAGCTCTGCGCAGCCAATTTTATCATTGCGCAGCGATCCAGAGAAGGTGCCAGCCCTTTTTTGCCATAGGAATCGTGCGTGGGTGATATGATGCCTCCCACAACCCTGTGCCTACCATGCAGCTCAAAATGATCTCGCGCTATCTCTGTTCAACATAGAGTCAATGTCAATGTCAATTTATCGATTATCGCCAGGGAATAGAAAATAAACAAACTACTCACCGAACATACGGAAATGCATGGGCGTTGGAGGGCTAAAGCATCCACACGCTATGAGCGCTATACGTGGCAACATACAAGTATTTTCCTCAATAAATCCGGACATCTGTCTACTAAAATTAAGCGCAAGCCACCGAAATTTTTATTATCAACAATATAACGTTCTCGCCGTCTGTAATTTCACCATCTGTTTACGCCGCACCACCGCCTCGATAATTCGCCGGAAAAATCGATATAGTGTATTGGGCTGCCAACCTATGCAAATTTTGGCACGTATTCGATAGCCTTCAGAACTAATAGTAGCTGTTATCGACTACAAAATTAAATATGGCGTCGTCGTGCTAAACTGCCTTTAGCTCTGGCTCTTTCACGAAGACTTTTTTTGTAATAACATTTATCAAATTTATTCTTGTACGTTGTGCGTTGTCCATCGTTTGAACGGGCGAGTGCTCTTGTTGCTATTCGGTACATCGCGCCTTCACAATCCTAATGTTTTAAGTTAGACAATACGAAGTGCCGAGTGCAAAAAAACAACGGAGAGAAGAGGAAACAACGTCGACAAAATGAAAATGCATTTGTGAATTTTTCGCCCAACACTTAACTCAACACACACACACGCACATAGGCCCAACGAACTTCGACAAAGGATAGGAAAAGCACGCGGCCAGCATAGGCCAAAACGAAGGCCTTGGATACGAAGCACCAACACCCAAATCTAACAACAAATAAAATAAAACAACACAATGGCGCTAGTGACAGTACAGCGGTCGCCAAGTGTGGCGGGCTCATGCTCGAATTCGGTGAGTAGTACTCGATATATATGTATGTGCATGTGCAGGAAGTGCGAAGTGGGAAGTGGGCGAAAATTGTGCGAGTTTTGCCCCATTTCTATGCAATGTGCATTTTACAGCTGCAGCCAGCTACGCATTTGTTTGTAACTGCGAGTGACAATGTGTGTGTGAGTTCATATTTATATATATATATATATGAGTGCGTGTGAGTGTGTGTGCGGTAATCGAGCTCTCTCACCCGCTCACTCGTTTGCTCTAACCTCCCTCTCTATGAATTAGCTTTGTTTTGGTTACGCGTTGTTAATGGAGCTGACTTTAGTTGTGGGTGAGGGGGCCAATAAAGACTTCCTGTGCGTGTTCCGTGCCCGTCAGCGATCCTTTTGTTACACTTACACAAACAGGGTACGCATATGGCCAATTTTGTTTAAATTCGAATATCAGGCAAAAGCGCTCCAGTCTCGTTCCACGCGCCGCTCTCCGACTGTGTTTGTCTTGCTGTGGGCGTTTTGTCAGCGTCATCATCATCATCATCAGTCGCGCCACGATTCGCGCATCTGTTTGTTGCTTGTTGTGGCTGTAGCTGTTGTTTTTGTATTTCTTGTTATTTATTGTTGTAACTCAAGCAAATCCGAGCAGACGTCGCGACGTCTCAGCTGCCGCAACATGTCGCCTCGCCTCACCTTGCCTCGCGCTCTCTTTCACTTCCAATAAATTGAAAATTTTGCATTGCCTTATTTGTAGTTTTGTCAACGGTGCTCTGTGATTTTTTTCTTCTTAGCCTCGTCACCCGCCCCCAAAAATAGTTCTCAAGACCTTGGGACATACTACGTTCGCACGTACCCTTGGAATCTGTTTTAATTTATCCGACAAAATATTGTAAACATAAGCCATTCCACCATGTAGGTGGCAACGCACGCTCTTTCTCCTCCTCTCTCTCTCTCCGTTGCTAGCTAACTGCTTTTTTGTCAAGCAATTCATCATCAGGTTTGTTTGGTTACGAATTTCACTTGGCTCCCCAAATGTCACAATCAGATATTATATTTTGTATACACCGTTGGGTGAGTCTGACTCATGTCTGTCCGCATTCACGATTCGCGGAAAAGAAAGATCTTCAGAATAAGGAAACTAATAAGGAAATCAACCATATTTAACATGTCTTTGCAGGATGGTGAAGCCGACGATGACGAGGGTAACAGTAATAACAAAACCGAAAGGAGAGAATGCTATTTTGCTGGCAAAGGCACCGCTCTTGTGTTGGCACTGAAGGATATACCGCAGCACGCATATAGCGAGCGTCGCCTTAGCACGGACTCGACGCGCTCCACCAACAGCACACAGAGCACCAATTCGGATATTCAGCTGCACTTGCAGTCCATGTTTTATTTGCTGCAACGCGAGGACACCTTGAAAATGGTAAGCACAATGATCGCGATTGGGCATTTGTGTAATCCAATTACCAATACCTTTGTCTTATCTTTGCAGGCAGTAAAACTGGAGTCACAGCGATCGAATCGTACACGCTACCTTGTGATTGCTTCGCGCAGCTGTTGCCGCGCATTGGCGGCGACGAGCGGCGAGCGACGCACTAAAATCATGCGTCACAATTCGGCTAAGTCGATGGCCAGCCCAACGCCAGCCCCGCCCGGCACACCTGTTGCGCAACGCCAGCTATCTGTGGATAGCCATAGGACGCAGCAGCAGCAGCAAAACAACGCTCAAGAGGAAACGACAAAGCGTTTATCGGCTAACGCCAATCGTCAAAGCCTAAAATGTGATGTGGATAGTCGGGAAACGTCAAGTGCTGGTGCCGGCGACAGCAACAAGAATACCTCGGGCATGGAGGAGTCCTGTCTGCTGGGAATTGACTGCAACGAGCGAACGACAATTGGCCTGGTTGTGCCCATTCTCGCTGATACCACCATTCACCTGGATGGCGATGGGTAATAATAGCCAAATTTGATAGTGAAATTGAATCGTAATTCATTCAAATTTCAGCGGCTTCAGTGTTGCCGTCTACGAGAAGACCCACATATTTAAGCCCGTATCGGTGCAAGCGATGTGGTGAGAAATTATTATTATCTTAATGTCACATCAAAAGTACAAAACTTTTTTTTTATTGTTATTTATATATAGGTCAGCGTTGCAAACGTTGCACAAAGTGTCTCGAAAGGCTCGTGAAAACAATTTCTATCCAACCGGACCGTCGCATGATTGGTTATCCATCTACGAAAGTCGCATTGAATCAGATCAGTCGTGTCTTAATGAATGGAATGCCATGGATGCGCTCGAGAGTCGGCGCCCGCCCTCACCAGATGCCATAAGAAACAAGTAAGATAGTTGCTGGCACTTAACAAATTGACATTTAAAAATAATATCATGTTTTTTTCTTCATTTCTGTTATGTTTCAGGCCAACCGCCAAGGAGGAAACTGAAAGTGTCATTAAAATGAAGCTCAAAGCGATCATGATGTCGGTGGATTTAGATGAAGTTACCTCCAAGTATATTCGCGGTCGCCTAGAAGATTTATTGGATATTGATCTTTGCGAATACAAGTCGTTTATTGATGCCGAAATGGTGCGTATTTTGGGGCAAATGGATGCGCCAACAGAAATATTTGAGCACGTTTACCTGGGCTCCGAATGGAATGCCAGCAATCTCGAGGAGTTGCAAAAAAACGGGTTCGTGTTGCCAGCAAAGCAAATGTGTCAAGTTTAAGCCAAACTAATATGTCAACCCCTTTCCATATGCAGTGTTCGCCACATTTTGAATGTGACGCGCGAGATTGACAACTTTTTTCCTGGGACATTTGAGTACTTTAATGTGCGCGTCTATGACGATGAGAAGACGAATCTGCTGAAGTATTGGGACGATACATTTCGGTATATAACGCGTGCCAAGGCCGAAGGCTCCAAGGTGCTGGTGCACTGTAAAATGGGTGTAAGTCGATCTGCTTCTGTGGTCATTGCTTACGCAATGAAGGCATACAAATGGGAGTTCCAGCGTGCGCTTGAACATGTGAAGAAGTGTAGAAGCTGCATCAAGCCGAATAAGAATTTTCTCAATCAGCTGGAGACGTATAGCGGCATGCTGGATGCCATGAAGAACAAGGAGAAGCTGCAGCGTAGCAAGAGTGAGACCAATCTGAAGAGCACAAAGGATGCCCGTCTCCTGCCGGGCAGTGAGCCAACGCCATTGATACAGGCGCTTAACCAAGCCAAGTCGAAATCAAGAGGCGAGACGGGCGCTGAGGACCAGCAGGAAGGCAGCGATCGTGTCCAGTATCGTCGCAGCAGCGCACAAAAACAGCGTCGCATGATGCGTCGTTCCAGCAGCACCTCGCCCAAGACACAATGTGCCGTGGAAGTGATCAAGCAACAAAGCCAATCAATGGAGAATCTGACGCCCGAGCGTAGCGTGGCCGAGGAACCAAAAAATATGCGCTTTCCGGGAAGCAATGGCGAGAACTATAGCGTTACCCAGAATCAGGTGCTGCACATACAAAAGCACACGCCCTTGTCTGTGCGTACGCGTGTACATGATCTCGAGGCCCATCAAGAGCCTCCGCGTCGCAGCTTGCCGCCGCAGGCCACAGCCCAGACGCAGCAAGCGCAATCACAAGGACCGGTATGGACCTCGCTGTCTAAGCTGATTACGCAAACATCCTTTTCCCGTCGCGATTCCAGTTCATCGGAAGTAGTATTCACCTCAACGGGGGGGTCAGTGGATGAGCCAGAGAAGCGTCAGCGCCGCAAAACTCAGTCGTGGACGGGATCGTTTGGATCCAGCGGTGGCATCATACTTGACGCCCTGCCCCAGCAATCCAGCAATACCCCCAGTGCCGTACTTCGCACGCGCGGTCCTCGTCAGCGCGAATTGCCCTCACGTCATTCCAGCTGGGGATCTGGCGACAATCGGAGCAGCTTGCCGCTGCGCACTAGTTCCTGCAGCTACTACGACAGCAATCGCAATACAACAGCCATTTTCGAGGGTGAAATTCAAGATCTGAAGCGCAGTAGCAGCAGCACCACTGCGAGCAATTGCAATGCCAGCGAATCGCAGCTGGGCACCGTGAAGCGCACCAAGCAAAAATTGGAAGAGACTACGACCCTAAAGAAACGCTGCCAGGACAACGAGCTGGATGATCTGGACACTGCAGCTACAGCACCAGCAGCAGCAGCGGTGGCGGTGGCGTCGGTGGCGGTGGTGGTAGGTGAAAAGAAGTGTGCCAATCTGTTTCGCAGCGCTTCCTCGGCGAGCACCACCCGCCAGCGCCAACCATTGCGCTGCAACAGCGAGGAGCTGATGCACACTAGCGATATTGAGAACAAGAACACAGCTGCCGATCTGGTGGTGGTGTTGCGCGCACAAGGCCAAGCACTGGCCGAGGATCAGCGCATTTCGGGCAATGTGCAAATACTTAAGCAAAATTTTGAAGCCAAAGCGGGAGTGGTGGGCGTGCCGGGCACGGACATGGGCAGCCAAGCTGCCGGCGCCAGTGCAACTGCAACAGTTAGCAACAAGAAAGCAACACATCAATCACTGCCCTCATCACCGGTTGCCCAGCATGCGGATCATGTGCTAATGGACAATGTTACTGCAAATGCAACGACAGCGAAGTCCTCCTCATCGAGCACATCGGCCAACTCATCTGACTCCAGCGTAAGCGAAACTTGTGATCGTAATGTAAAAGGTCTAGTGCATAAATATCAAACCACTTCCTGTAGTAACAATCCTGCAGCGGCCACGCCAATGACCACGTCACTGCCGCCACCCACCACCAACAACACAACCACCAATAACACCACCACCGCAAATATTAGCAGCACTATAAGCGTAACTAGTTTCAGGCAACGCCCGCGCTCCTACTACGATCGATCGCTGTCAAACAGAACACACGATTACAGTGAGAACCGACCGCCGCCCGCACCTGCCCGACACAATGCCACCAATCTAAACCAGCTACAGCAGCACAATACCATGGCTCACCTGCAGCAAACTGAGCAGCAGCAGCATCAACAAGTGCAGCATCGCCGTCTAGCGCAGCATGGAAAGACCCATCCACTCACTAGGCTAAGTTTACCAAAGCAAAGCTTCAACACCGCTGCATACAATACCATGTAAAGGAATGCTCTTTCTTCCTACTATTACTATACACCACAAACACACACACACTCACACACTCTCTCTCAAACACAGACTCGTACAGCCATTTTGATAAACAACACCCATAGTAGTAACTAAGCAGTCCTAAAGACACTTTTTTTTGCTTTTCAGCTTGACACTTGCCTATTACTTTGTATTTATTTTATGTATTATTGCTTTTATTCCTCATCGTTCACTCGCGTTACATTTGTGTCTCTCTCGCCCACGCTCCCGCTTTTACTTCTCTGTCAGTCTCCATATATCCATATATATCTATAAAGTTGTTCACAAGCTCTCTCATTGATTTGTTTGTTTATTTTTATGTGTGAAGCGTTTATTTCAGCGATCTTAACCACAATCCCCATATCCATTTCAACATCCAATCTCTAAATGTTTTGTGAAAAGTGCCGTCAGGGACTATAAAAAAAAAACAACAACAACAAAAACTATGAAAATGAAACTGTATTTTGTATTTTAAAATTACTTGTAACTATATACATATATTTATTTTATATTATGCAAGAACTGCCTACGAATAAATGATTTATTGTATATATATATATATATATATATTTGTATGTGTATACACATATGTACTTCATGTGCTGATTTGTGTTTGTTTGTTTGTTCGTTCTACCTGTGCCCGTGTCCGTTCGCTGACACAGTACATACGTACATGTGTATGTTTGTAAGTGTATTTGTGTGTCGTCCAATGAACTTTGCCATCAGCTTATGCGACCAAGTTTGTATTTGCAGCCTATACCGCATGATAGCCACGTTTCGTTACTCCTGGGCCGAGTGTAAGAAGTGAGCCACCGCCAATCCTTGATGTCACCCACCTAAATCTAAACTTTAATGTGTCTGCCACACAACATATTTAATTAATTTGTAAAATTGTATATAATATTTGATAACAATATTAATATATTTATTTTATTGCCACCCTGCAAGGTGAGTTATCGGCTTATTGTGTGTGCGTGTATGCGCGCGCGTGTGTGTGTGTGGCACATTCAATTGGGTGGGACAGGGCGGAAAGGCCAGGTCGTAAAGGCCAGCTTTCAATTAATAAACAGACCCAAGGCCAACAAAGGGAATCATAATTTAAAAAATTGGTATCGAATTACTATCTGAGCTCAACCGCTCACTATGTTTGGAAAAAAATAACTGCTGACAGTTTAAATATTTTCAAATATCGCAAAACTACTTTGTATTATATAAGTAATAAATTTAAATTGTCGCGGTTGTGGAAAATGTGTTGGTAAATGTGTGCACTAGTTTTCTTACAAAAGTTGGCAGCACCACATATATTATATATTTTTAATCAAATAACTTAAAAGCTTAATTAGCTTAAGAAGACGAAATTCCTTAAACATTTATAAATTAAAAACAAAACCACTTCATCTAAACTACACCATTAAAATGTATTTAGCTAATGTAAAAGTATATTTGCAATTGTCAAAGTTGGTCACACCGCAAATAGCTCACACAACACACATACACCAATACACACGCACACAAATGCGCTCTTGACTTCCACAGTTTCTTTATTTTGTGCAGAAAAATATAGTATTCTTGCTAAAGTAACGAAATTTATTGTGTACTCGATTACGAATGCTGCCCAAGTGCAAATAAATAGTATGCCAGCAGCTGCTAAAAACAGCAGCTAATTAACGCCTCTGTTACGGACTTGGATTTGGAGTTGTTGTCATACCCATCCCCCCCGTTGCGGTTGTACGTGGCGTTTGCGAAACCGAACCAAAGTCTGAGTCTGAATTGGTCGACAAGCGGTCGAGGTCGCAGCAGGCAGGCGAGTGCCAACAGATTCCCATTTCCACGGTGGGCACGAGCACGGCTGCGGGGACGAACTGTTGCTAGCATGGCGGATGCTGTGGCAAAGCCCGCGGCTGAAAAAGGCAACAACGGCGATCCCGAAATGAAGGGCTGGCTGCTGAAGTGGACGAACTACATCAAGGGTTACCAGCGCCGCTGGTTTGTGCTGTCGAAAGGCGTGCTGAGCTACTACCGAAATCAGTCGGAGATCAATCACACATGCCGCGGTACAATCTCGCTCCATGGCGCGCTCATACATACCGTCGACTCGTGCACGTTTGTCATCTCGAACGGCGGCACGCAGACGTTTCACATCAAGGCTGCCAACGAGGTGGAGCGGCAGTCGTGGGTAACGTCGTTGGAGCTGGCCAAAGTAAGAGCCATACGCGCTATCGAGAGCGAGGAGGAGGAGGCCGAGGAGACGGCACAGGTGGTGCCCAGCCAAGAAATCAATCATGTGGTCCGCGATCTGACCGAACGCTTGGAGAACATGCGCACCTGCTACGATCTGATAACAAAACACGGAGCAGCGCTTCAGCGTGCTCTGAACGATTTGGAATCGAACGAGGAGGAATCCCTGGCCAGTCGCACAAAGATCGTAAACGAAAGAGCCACGCTCTTTCGGATCACGTCTAATGCGATGATAAATGCGGGCAACGATTATCTGCGCTCGGCCGAATCGCAGGGCCACAAATGGTCCAAGATGCTGCACCATGAGCGGGAGCAGCGCCAGCGGCTGGAGGAGATCATTGAGCAGATGGCTAAGCAACAATCGCAGATGGAGCAGGCGGCGGTGTTGGTGCGCCGGAACAAGCCGTTGCCGTTGTCATCGTCCAACACAAACATGTCCCTGAATTCCGTGCCTCCTGGCACGAATATGACCTCTGACGACGAAACCGAGTTTTATGATGCAGAAGAATACGGCTATGGTCGCGCAGGCGAATCCGCGACAGACGGCGGCACATTCATTCTGAAGGTTAACAAACGTCGCAGCAGCTCCGAGGATCATGTGGGCTCAGAAGGTCAGACAGGCAGCTCCTCGGAAAGCGACGAACAGAAGCGCATCATTAAAACCGTGCAGCAGGTTTGCCTCGTTAGCGCGGTACGCGTGGCCTCCGGTGACGATTCACCTGAGAAAGGCACGAATACGCACCGACGGGACTTGCCAAGCGAAAGCTCTGGAAGTATTGAAGTCGACATCAACCAACAACCGGCCAGAGCTAGGACTCGGCGCACGCGTGTGCCTGATAAGCCAAACCATCCGCTCAGCCTGTGGGCTATAATGAAGAATTGCATTGGCAAGGATCTGTCCAAAATACCGATGCCCGTCAATTTCAACGAGCCACTGTCCATGCTGCAGCGCCTGGTCGAGGACTACGAGTACGCTGATATACTGGACAAGGCCGCCGCCTGCACTGACGAGACCGAACAGTTGGCCTACTTGGCCGCCTTTACGGTCTCCGCATACGCGACCACATCGAATCGTACGGGCAAACCGTTTAATCCGCTGCTGGGCGAGACCTACGAGTGCGACCGCACCGACGATTTGGGCTGGCGCTGCTTGGCCGAGCAGGTTTCTCATCATCCGCCTGTTGCTGCTCTGCATTGCGAGGGAAGAGATTGGGTATGCTGGCAGGAGTTCTCCATGACGAGCAAATTTCGAGGCAAATATTTGCAGGTGAGTATTCATTATGATTGAACAAAAGAAAAATAACACTCATTAACCGTTTGCCTTGCTTAGGTAAATCCGTTGGGCGGAGCCTACATTTTGTTCCCCAAGAGCGGACGTCGCTACTGGTGGCAAAAAGTCACAACCACTGTGAATAACATTATCGTGGGCAAGCTCTGGGTGGATCAGCAAGGAACGATGGAGATAGTGGGCAGCAATGCGGCGCAGGGGAACAAGTGCATCCTTAACTATATACCCTACTCGTACTTTAGCCGTGAGGTGCAACGCAGTGTTAAGGGCGTCGTCTACAATCGCAATAAGGAGACCAAGTGGGTGGTGCGTGGTACCTGGGATGACAAAATCGAAATAGCACCTGTACTGCACACCAGCGGATCAGCGGATAGTCCCACCTACACCACGGGCGAGTACAAAGTTGCCTGGCAGCGCAACCCGCCGCCACCGGATTCAGAAAAGTTTTACAACTTCACCACACTTGCCTGTCAGCTAAACGAGCCGGAGGAGGGCGTAGCACCAACGGATACGCGTCTTCGGCCCGATCAGCGTCTAATGGAGAATGGTAACTGGGATGAAAGCAACAACGAGAAATTGCGACTTGAGGAGAAACAGCGAAGGGTACGAAGAGCACGTGAAACTGAGGCCGAGCAGGCGGCTGCGGAGGGACGACCCTACCCAGAGTACGAGCCCATGTGGTTCAAACGCGAGAAGGAGGAGGGTAGTGAAAACTTTGTGCACGTCTTTAAGAACACATACTGGGATGCCAAGGCGGCCCAAGACTGGACCGGTTGTCCAGATATCTATTAAGTGCTGTGAATTATTTCAATATGCAAGGCTCGAAACCTTTCACCCACTAAAACTACCCAGAAGACAGTCACAGTCAAGCATAAATAACTTTTACTGAACTATGAACTAATCGATGTAATAACGTTTTTCAACTACTTAGTGCACATATATATATATATATATGTATAAATATATATAAATCTATATATATGTATATATAGCTGCAATTGTTAGAACTGACATTTTTTTATGGCGAATAGAGTTCGCGTTTATCAAATTGTTTTCACTTCGGTTTTTATTTAATCTTTGCTTTAATCAGTTAATTACTTATGGCACATAGAGCTTACCATCCAAAAAAAAAACATACACATATATATATATATAATCCATATGCATATGTAGTCATGTGCAAGTGAAAAGCGAACCAAGTTTTCACTCTAAACCAAAATAGCAACAGCAACAACAACAACAGCAAGAACAACAACGCACGAAACGAGTTTTTCACTCGCCGATAATTGTTTTGTTTTGCCTTTGTTGTTTGTATGTATATATATATGCATATATATATATATATATAATAAAAAGGTTCTAAACAATGCAACGAAAATATGTTAAATGTTATAAATTTATGCAATTTATTATTAAAGTATTATTTTAAATAAAGCAAAAGCTGTGTGGTTTTACTAATAATAATCATCTCACGGAAATACCCATAGGCAGTTCATAACCAACGGCTCTCTCTCTCTCTCAATCTCACTCTCTTCGTCGCATGCTCACGCTGACGATGAACGTGCTCTCCCTGCCAGCTGTGGCAGCACAGTTTCTCACAATTTGTATTGACTCACTGTCGAAAATTGAGGCGAACGCTGCTCTAATGCCGTCAAACCTTATCGGGTGACTGGCGAAATGTTCGCGAGATAAGAAATAAATGTTGTCGCGATGCGAAACGGGGAGTAGCTGTTTCAGCTGTGTTCAGTTAGTCGCAGGGGTTGAATATGTCTGGCGAGAGTTCGCAGCAGAGGCAGCGGCGAAACAGCTTAAAGTTGAGCACGGAGTCGCCCGCCAGCGAGTCGAGCACGCAACAAAGCAGCAAATTGCGATTGTCGCAAAAATCACGCAGACGGGGGAGAGCCGAAAATCATGCGTCGAACGCAAACGATACGGAAAAGAATGGCTGGCTGCTGAAGTGGACCAACCACGTGAAAGGTTATCAAAGACGCTGGTTTGTGCTCTCAAACGGTGTACTGAGCTACTATCTCGACCAGTCGGAGGTCAATCAAGCATCTCGCGGCGATATATCGCTCAAATCGGCGCACCTTGAGCACGTGGACTCTTGTACCTTCGCCATTTCGAATGGCAATAAACAGAGCTTTCGCCTCAAGGCAGAAACTGAGCTGGAGCGACAATCGTGGATTACGTCATTAAAACTGGCCAAGGGAAAGGCAATCGAATGCGATAAGTCAGCGCCAATAGTTGCCGCTGACAAGCAACAAATGCATACCAGGTGTCGGCGCACGCGTGTGCCGGACAAGCCCAATTATCCGCTCAATTTGTGGTCAATCATGAAGAACTGCATCGGCAAAGATCTGTCCAAAATCCCAATGCCCGTCAATTTCAATGAGCCAATATCGATGCTGCAGCGCCTGGTCGAGGACTACGAGTACTCAGCAGTCCTGGACACTGCCGCCGCCTGCAGCGACGAGTGCGAGCAACT
The DNA here is from genome assembly GCA_004143825.1 of Drosophila micromelanica. Taxonomy (NCBI): domain Eukaryota; kingdom Metazoa; phylum Arthropoda; class Insecta; order Diptera; family Drosophilidae; genus Drosophila; species Drosophila micromelanica. The sequence goes on from SCDY01000218.1 coordinate 20,231, forward strand.
GGCCTACTTGGCCGCCTTCACGGTCTCCGCATATGCGACGGCAGCGAATCGGATAAACAAACCTTTCAATCCGCTGCTGGGCGAGACATACGAGTGCGACCGCACCGAAGATTTCGGATGGCGCTGCCTGGCCGAGCAGGTGTCGCATCATCCGCCGGTAACCGCACTGCACTGCGAGAGCAAGGAGTGGGTCAGCTGGCAGGAGTTCTCCTTGACGAGCAAGTTCCGCGGCAAGTACTTGCAGGTAAATCCAATTGGCGGAGCCAACGTCTCGTTTCTCAGCACCGGACGACGCTACAGCTGGAGTCGGGTGACGACAACTGTGAATAACATCATCTTGGGCAAGCTGTGGGTGGACCTGGACGGCAAGATGGAGATCGTTGGCAGCAACACAGCGCAGGGCTACAAGTGCGTCCTCAACTATATACCCTACACCTACTTCGGCAGTGAAGGGCAGCGAAGGGTCAAAGGCGTCGTCTACAATCGCAATAAGGAGGCCAAGTGGGTGGTGCGAGGTACCTGGGATAACAAAATCGAAATAGCACCTGTGCTGCAGACCACCGGCTCACCAAAGAGTCCCAACTACACCACCGGCGAGTACAAGGTCGCCTGGCAGCGTATTCCGGCGCCACCGGAGTCGGAAAAATATTACAACTTTCCGACATTTGCCTGTCAGCTAAACGAGCCGGAGGAGGGCGTTGCACCGACGGATTCGCGTCTTCGGCCCGATCAGCGTTTCATGGAGGAGGGCGCATGGGACGAAAGCAATCGAGAAAAATTGCGCCTCGAGGAGAAGCAGCGAGCGGTGCGCAAGCAGCGAGAGGCCGATGAGAAGCATGCCAAGGCAGAAGGACGATCCTACCCAGCGTACGAGCCCATGTGGTTCAAGCGCGAGAAGGAAGAGGGCAGTGAACACCTCGTGCACGTCTCTAAAAATACATATTGGCAGGCAAAGGCGGCCCAAGACTGGAGCGGTTGTCCAAATATTTATTAACCGCTGCGGCAAGTATATTAAGAAGCGATTCAACAGGAAGGAAGTCTCTTCACAAGATCGATATCTAATCGAGTTTGGGCCGTAAACTGAGAATACGTTGAATCGATTCCCGCGAATAGAAGTCGTGAGCAATACAATGGGAAGCTTTTGTTATAAATTGGCAGAGTATTATTTAAATAAAGCAACACTTGTCTGGTGGTTAAAACAGCCTTAGAGTCATCATTGTGTACATTCATCAACACCTGTGGTGATGTCGGCTTCCTCAACGCGCCCGATAAGGTATCGTTTATTGAATCAGTAATCAGTTAATCCAACGCGACCATTGCCACAGCTCGATTTATTATTATATTGCCGACCGTTATCTGAACTAACTACTAATTAATGGTTAAAAATAGATAACAGCTAATGATGGTCACGATGGCAGCCGCACTCTTGATGTGCTTAATTGTTCTCGGTGGTTTGGGAGGGTGTGAATATGTCCAACGATTTAAGTAGCGCCTCCACAGAGGGGTCACGGCCTTGGAAGCGACGGAACACCTCCGCGGTGGGCACAGAGCCGCCGTAACTGAGGAACGTTTGCTTGTAGCGTTTACCCACTGTGGCGTAGTGCTCGTCGCTGCGCTGCTCCGCAAAGCCGCTCGAGATATCGGCGGCAATTAGCTTGGAATACAAGTGACTGAAGTGGGCGGCAGCCCAGTCGCCGGCAAAGATTTCCGTCAGCGAGCAAGGATGTGCATCCTTCTTGTCGAGCGGCATGCACTGGTATACCGGCCAAGTCTTGCGCACCACATCTAGCCAAAAGGCTGTAGAGCGATGCAGTTCCACATCGAGATCGGCCAAGTATAATTCCTGGCACAGATTATAGCCGGACATTTGGGTTTTCAGCAGACGCATCTTCTCTGCCAGGTCAGCGCCAATAATCTCATCGTTGGCATAATGGCCGGACAGTGTCTGCAGCACGGTTGCATCGTCCAGGAAATTACTCATCACATAGCCCGACACCTGGGATGCGTCCCACTCAATGTTGGACAGTCCGGCCAGATCGCTGTAGCCCGCCTGCGTCAGCAGATGCTGCAGCGCCGTGCCGAATGTCTTGAAAACCATTTGCAAATCATCGTAGCCCAACAGCTGCGGCTTGCCCATCGCCGGCTCCGTGAAGTTAAAGATGAGTGCGCAGAGGGGGGTGAGGCCAGCCGACTTGTTGCTATTGCGTATGCCAACCATCCAGCCGTTGTTCCGGCCAAACTTGTGCTCCTTGGAGTAGCAGTCCACATAGAAACCACCCACGGGCGTCGAACTGTTGCTAACATCGCCGTCGAATACATTAAAGAACTTGACGGCCGGATGCCAGACCTCCGTTTTGGCTTGCTCCACAATGCGTATATTGAAGAGCTTTTCGCTCAGTGAAAACAGTCCGGAGAGCACACGAGGCAGTGGAAAGTATTCTCTCAGTTTGTCCTCCAGCAGCTGATGCTCGGCGACAAGTTGCTTGCGCGCCCAGTAGCTGACGTCGTAGGCCTCCAACTTGTGTTCAGCGCCGTTGGCACTGGCAAACGTTTGCAGCTCATTGAGCTGAACACTTTGCGCGGGACCCGCGAATTTCAGGAGCTTGGCAAAGATTTGCTTTAGGTTGTCAACACTGCCAATCATTTTGGTCTGCATGGACATGTCTGCAAAGTTGGTATAACCCAGCAGATTGGCCTGTCGCCGGCGCAGGGCGCGTATCTTCTCCAAATGTGTGCTGTTCTCCAGTGCCTTATCCTGCTGCTGGGATGCCTTTAGCGCATTGGCGCGCCACACGTTCCAGCGCTGCAGACGATCAGGACAGTATTTCAGAAAGCCCTCAACTATCGGCGGTTGTAGCGTTATTTTCCACGGTCCCTCAAGCGGCTGACTTGGATCTCGCGCTGTCGCCTCCAGCAGCGTGGGCGGAAAGTCGCGCACCAGTTGGAAATCGTTGACCACATGCGCAAATGCGTGCACTGCCATGTTGACTTTGTTTTTAAAATTGCCACGCTCGCGTCCAAGTTGTGTCAACAACTCTTTGAGCCCATCCTGAACCTCCCTGCTCAGCGCAAGGCCATTTAACTTGCCCTCAAGCAAGAATTTCTGACGCAGCCGTTGCTCAGCCTCGCCAGCTTCCGTCGCCTGATCCTCCTGCTGCAGCAGAGCCGCGTAGACTGTACTGTTGCAGAACTTAGCGGCACGTGCATTGCGCGCACGTTCGTGGATGTTCATGTAAGATTTGGTTGGTATCAATGTACTGTTGCCTAGATACAGCGCCTTGGCCACGCCCCAGGTGGTCTCCAGGGGCGCAGTTACCGTATCCAGTTCGCGGTATATGTCGCTGCTTTTGAGCTGCTTGCCGCTCTTGATATCCAGTTCCAGAGCTTTAACTGATTTCTCAACAGCTGCCGCCTGCTGGCCAATGGCGCCCAGACACATCTCGATGGTGATGTCACTAAATGCCGGCAAACCATTTGGCGTCAGCAAGCCCTCGCCCAATTGACCCTCTTCGCCAATTTCAGGCACGCTGCAATCGAGAAAATGTGTTAATTGAACTTGTTCCGCCGAATACGAATCTCCAACACTTACAGCACAATATAGCCCGGCCGGCAAGAGGTGTTGTGTACGCAGCGCTGCGCTGCATTCGCGAGCGCCGCATGACGCTGTCGCAGTATATTCAGCATATCTTAAGTAAAAATTTAAAAATACTTATTTACAATTAGAAAAATGCGTGCGGCCAATATTTTTCGACGGCCAGCGTTTACACAACACTCACAGCTGATCTGCTTCCTCTTCGCAAGCAGCCGATGTTTGTTATCGTTCAAATAAACTCCTTTCGTTGATCTTAATCATCAACTTAAAGTTAAGTTATATAGTTTAACTGCTTTCCACTTTAACACTTTTCTAATTAATTAAGTTAAAAAAAAAACAACAATAAATTTTAAGCTAAGCCGCTATACAGTTTGTCAAATCGATAAGCCATGTCCACTGCAGCTTTAAGTCGATATAGAAAATTATCGAATACTAGAGTTTGGCGCCAAGAAACGAGGTTTTTAAAGCTTCAGTAGAGACTGCTAGCTACTGCTGTGTATTTATGTACATAAAAGATGATTCAAGATAATAAAATTGACAGTTAAATATAAAATACTTTTTAAATATAATGCAACAATACAATTAAATATAGAGATATATATGGATTAGAATAAACTAAAGCTAAACTTTGTATTGACAGTCATTGTGTGACAAAGGCAAGCAATTTAGATCGCTACCACTCTTTTCCTTTTCCGCCTGTTCATCCTCCGATGTTGTCGCACTATAATGCAATTTGACGGCGTAGTCCAAGTACCTTCCAAAGCCATCAATAGGCTGCGCATCAATGCTTACTAAGTGCCGGAATTTATAGTGCACCCAATTACGATAGTTTATCACGGACTGAGGCACTTTCACAATGCTGGCCAATATAGAGCCACTTATCTTAGAGGAATGCAAGTCAACTAGCTTGGACAACTTTAGGAAGGCCATCTCAAAGCCATGTTTAACATCCAATGCACCAAAAGAACTGCGCCCAATGTCGTTGGTTGGCGTGATGGGGTCCTCAATGGTCAGAACTGAGAGCCAGTTGTAATCACCGAAAGCGCCTTGAAGCACACATTTCTCCACACAGCCACCATTTCCGCGCACCGAGATGCCATATTTGAAGTAGTCAAACTTGCGTCCATAAAAGTCTAGAAATTTGAGCAAAAGCTTGCCCAATTTTTTGTCATTTTTGCACGACTTAGCATTATTTAGGGACTGTTGCTGCTGCTGTTGCTGCAAAAAGCTGATGCACATGAGAATGACGGCATAGGATGAGATACCACCAGAGCTATAAACCTCATTTAAGCCCTGCAGCATTAGATATTGCTTTAGAATTATCACCAGCTTGGGCAACTCTGGGAATTGGTCAATAAACCGCTTCACCAGCTCCGCCGCCTTTACGCCGCTCGTAGTATTAAACGAAATGTCAAACTTGATTTGCGATATACGCTCCGTAAACTTGACAACCGGCACCGCAGCCTTGTCCAATACGCTGACATTCTCGGCAACTCCTCGTCCAATTAGCGCACTCTTCAGCTCCAGTAGTGGGGTGCCTTGCCAGTAGAAATGGTTGACGGCAATGTCTATATCCGATATGGGCAGATTCAGGCCCGTGCGAAAGGAGCCGAAGACCTCAATGCAGGCATCGGGCCACATGCTGTTCACCACCCTCTCGATGCGTTGCACAGCCTCCACTCGCATCATATGCTCTGTGGGCGTAGATACGATATAGTCGTAGAAGTGCTCTATCTCTTGATGAAGTGCGGCTACCCCGCTGCCATATTTAAAGTTTGGTATCAACCAGGGCTCGCACTGATCTGTCGCTTCGCTCATTCTAGCGACTCCTTAAAGTAATAATTATGAAGTTAATGTATAATTTTTCAATTTTAATTCACTTGTAACTTACTCTATGGCAATCTTAGTATGTCGAATGTTACTCCAATTTGTTTTTTTTTTTTTTTTGTCAATTTCTCTCTTCATCCGAATATCGTGAACAAGACAAATGACAAAGCCAGTGCCGTTATACAGAGTTGCCACCTAGTTCATGTTGTGCCAAAAAAATTCTTCGTTCACTTTTGAAATTTGCTTATCGCGAACCACGATTGAGATCTAAGGTTGCGCCAAGAAGAGTTCAGTTATTTGTCGATGAAACAAAAGAGTGCGATTTAAGCGAATGTGACGTCACAACATGGAACGTGTGCGTTAGAACTTAAGCTTCTATATATCTATAAAATCCAAAGTTCAATTCTTTCATGTTTGTGGACTATAAAAGAAAAAAATTGTTTTTTCGATTATTTAAAATGGGAGCTACATATAAATTCATTAGTCAGTACATAAAAAACGTGCCATGCGCACAACAAAATCCGACAATTTAAGCCATAAAAGTTGAATACTGATAAGAATTTTGACGCTATTTTCATTTCTAGGTGAATTATGCAATACCATCCGACAATTTAAGCCATAAAAGTTGAATACTGATAAGAATTTTGACGCTATTTTCATTTCTAGGTGAATTATGCAATACCACTGTGGACGGCAATCCACGTTAGTGACTCTTGAGTCACTGTGCAACTAGCAATTTATACAGAACGAATGCAAATCAGCTTTAACTAAATGTAAAAAAAAACTATGAATTTAGTATTGGAGCTGATGGAATCGTTCGGGTTGAAGATTTCTTAAATGCACAATATATTCATCCCAATTTTTCGCGCCCTTCCTTAAAATCAGATGGACATTTTAGGAAAGAGCTTAAATCCGCTAAAATTTGTAAATTGGCATCCCCTCGTTGAAATTCATTTTCAAAATAGAAAAAGTTACTCATTTTTTTAATTACCAAGAATCTGAAAGATTTTGATAATTTCGAATGTTTTATATATTAAATTGAAAACCATCCATTTTTAAAACTTTTTCTTTAGTTATTTAACTATTACTGTATTGCTGCGTAAAAAAAACTAATTTACAGCAATGTACACAAACACAACTCAAAACAATACACACACTAGACTGTAGTAACTGGCCCTTAACAACAACAAATATAACTAGAAAAAATTCCTGAAGATGCGCACCACAGCCTGTACCCATCGCGGCACTCGTCTCTGGACAATCTCACGCTCCGCCGTCGTTGCCATATCATAAAGTCGATCTGCCTCGTTCTGGAGACGCTGACTCAGATCTTTGTTGGCTGTGACGATGCACACTTGTGTCTCCAAGTCGCGGTTCACCGACCGCTCTCCAAAGTTCGAGGAACCGATCAAAGTTAAATTTGGGAGTGTTGCCTCGGGCAAGTAATACCAGAGCCCCTTGGCGTGGTAGGTCCAGCCGGGTTTCTCGTATTCGAAAAAGTTGACTCGATGATTTTGCTGCCTTCGCACCAGACTTTCGTAGAAGCTTTTCGCGATCAGTGTGTAGGCAGCGGGTATGCCGCCAGCAGGTCCTTTGGCGCCTTGAAAACCATTGGCCTGCCCGAGAAAGAGTAGAAACCATAAAGTAAAGAGTAAAGAGCGGCAAGGGCAGCACTCACATTCGGATGAGCCATGAGAATGCTGCACTGGGCGAGGCACTTGTGCGTTATGGTGTCCATGTACTCCTGCGTCAGATTAAAGTAGCCGGTGGCCAGCTTGAGACGTGAGCCGCCAATGCAATTGGATAGCAATTCTTTGGTCACCACGCTGTCATGATGAATGCCAATCTGACCCATTTCCAGCAACGGAAACACCCACGTATCCGCATCTGTGCTCTGCGCCCTGATCTGCAGCTGTCGCTGGAACGCCTCCTGCACAAAATTCGTTATGCGCTTCTTGGCCAGCCGAATGAACTGCTCCTTGGTGCCTTCGTACGGCAATATACTCCAGTTGCGATGCAGTCCCTCTGACGCATTTGCGCCCACAACCAGACTGAACTCCTGCACACGCTCTATCAACTGTGCATAAAAATCCGCTAGCGGTTTGTCCTCAATTAGTATGTATCGATCCTGGCGATTGGTAAAGTAATCGTTGGACAAATTGGCACCCGATATGATGACTGCATCGTCGAACAAATACACCTTCATGTGCTGCAGTCCAAGAAGTTCATTCCAACGCGGCGGTGCCAGCCGTTTGGTCATGCCGCGCAAATCCGGTGTGTGGTACAGTGACAACTGTACCTGTTCGCCAAACTCACGCACTAGAGGCAGAAGCATCATCTTGGAGTTGGCCACACCACGCGTGCCGCGTGTAAAGTCGAGCAGAACATTGAGGCGCAGCGACGACTCCGCCTGCAGGCTGTGACGCAACGTCTGCACGAACGAGTTCTCCAGCTGACCCGTGCCAAGATAAAGGCTGGCCAGCACAATCCGTCGTTTGGCCTGGGCGATACGCTGGATCAGCGATTGGTAGAAGTGCTGGGGCTCATGTATGATCTGTATCTGGTCACCACGCAGTGGAAAGCAGGGTGCCAGACTGTGTAGCCAGGACAGGCTGTCCAAGCCCGGCGCACCCGCAAATCCACCACACAACAGCTGTTGCGGCGCATGCTGCAGGCAACCCAACAGGTCGGTCTGCGTGGTGGGACACAGTTCTTGGGTAAATAGACGACGCAGGTACATCATTTTCGCTGAAAGCTCTTAAAGTCTTCAATAGGTTATTCTTATAGCTTCTCTGGCCTGGCCAGCTCCTAGTGTAGTTTTTGAAGTAGCCGACGCTAGTTTCATTCATTGGTTGTGATTGCAGTATTTGAATAAACTGAACAGGTTTTACGAAATCATATCAAAATTACGTTTACTTGCTGTTGCTCTGCTAGAGATTTCACGTATATATCGATAGGAGAAATTCCTCCCGATGTATACGCTGATAATGTCGATATATATAAACAAAACCAACATCGCATTGCAAAAATGTGTGTTCAATTGAATTTTATTTGTAATTAAAGAAAAACAATTTTGTTTTTTAAAGTGTCGATGTTTTAAATATCGAACTCATCGATATTTATATCGTACATCACTAGCACAGCCAGCGCAACGCAACAACAACAGGCAAGGAGAGAAGAATCAAGCAAAAGAAAATCCAACGAAATCGACTGCGAAAATTTTTGTGCCTTTGTGCGCCACGAGTTTCTTCCAAGTCACATAAAACACACGCTATCCGAATGCCTATAATATGAACGTAAAGGATTTAAAAAGCGACAAATAGTGGATGTGTGCATGTGTGTGTGCTTGCGTGTAGAAAATCAAACTAAATTCCAGTTCCTCAATAGTGCAACGCAACCAGCTTCGAGTGCGTGCAACAGCAACAACAACTACAAAGAGCAGAGGCCAGCCCGAGCTGTAATTCATTTTGCTTTGGGATTTAACTTTGCTGGCTTTGCCTGGAGAATTTTGTAATCGAAACTAAATTTGCAGTCAGGCGCCATGTCCTGGACAGAGAAAGTCGACCCGGAGTTGATATTCACCAAGCAGGAGCGCATTGGCAAGGGCTCCTTTGGTGAGGTCTTCAAGGGCATTGACAACCGCACGCAGCAGGTGGTGGCCATCAAGATAATCGATCTGGAGGAGGCCGAGGATGAGATCGATGATATACAGCAGGAGATCATGGTGTTGTCCCAGTGCGATTCACCGTATGTGACCAAGTACTATGGCTCCTTTTTGAAGGGCACCAAGCTGTGGATCATCATGGAGTATCTGGGCGGCGGTTCCGCATTGGATCTAATGAAGGCCGGATCCTTCGAGGAGATGCACATTGGCATTATACTGCGCGAGGTTCTCAAGGGTCTGGACTACTTACACTCGGAGCGCAAATTACATCGTGACATCAAGGCGGCCAACGTGCTGCTCAGCGAGCTGGGCGACGTCAAGCTGGCCGACTTTGGTGTGGCTGGCCAGCTGACCAATACCACATCTAAGCGCAACACGTTCGTGGGCACTCCCTTCTGGATGGCACCCGAGGTGATCAAGCAGTCACAGTACGATTCTAAGGCGGACATCTGGTCGCTTGGCATAACGGCCATTGAGCTGGCCAAGGGTGAGCCCCCCAATTCCGAGCTGCATCCGATGCGCGTCCTTTTCCTGATACCGAAGAACAATCCGCCCCAGCTGACCGGCAACTATACCAAGTCGTTTAAGGACTTTGTCGAAGCATGCCTCAACAAGGATCCCGAAAATCGGCCCACGGCCAAGGAGCTGCTCAAATATCCGTTCATCAAGAAGGCGAAGAAGAACGCCTATTTGATTGACCTAATCGATCGTTTTAAGAAATGGAAGCTTTCCAAGGGCGACGAGAGCGAAACCGAATCGGAGAATTCCGACTCCGATTCGGATGCCAAGCAGAGCGGCGGCGGCAGCAGCCACGACGAGCCCTGGATAATGACCGTCAAGGGTCTCCACATCAACAGCGCGCCGCGTGCCGGCGCCAACAGTTTCCAGCTGCAGGAGCACGAGCTGACCATGCAAAAACTTATGGCTACCACGCAGTCGCCATCGGGCAACTCTGCATCAGGCAGCACCAGTATCAACAGTATTGGAGGAGCCATCAAGGCTACGACTGCGGTCAGCGTGGGCAATGCGACTGCAGCGGCGGCGACTGGCGGTGAATCGCCGGCGCTGGCCGCCAACAGCAGCAGCAGCAACAGCAATGGTAACAACAATAACAATAACAACAACAGCAACAACAACAACGTGGGCAACAAACACGCCACAACAACCATGCTAAATGCGCCGCTCAGTGGAGGAGGTGTAGGTGGAGGAGCTGCAGCAGCTGGCAATTTATCATCCGGCGCTGGCAAAATGCTGCCGGTGAGCACATCGAACTCCGCCAGTGAACTGATGCAGAAACGGGCCAATTCCAAGCCAGAATTGCGCCAGTCGCGCTCTGTTGCCACATTGGATCATGCTGAGGAGCGACGCGCGTCCTTGGGCTTACCCCTGAGCATGGACCACCACCATCATCAGCAGCAACTGCAGCTGCAGCAGCAGCAGCAACGTCGTAGCAACAATCGTGAATCATTCCAAGCGACAGGCAATAGCAGCAACACTGCCGAACACAACGATTCCTTGGCTTCCAATCAGTCCAATCACGGCAAACTAGCGTCCGGCATGGGCCTGAGTCAGGGCCAGGGCCAACGCATGGTGCACCATACGAACAGCGCTATCCTGAACAACTTGCTCTTCCCGGTGCTGAGCGACATTCAGCGCAAGTACAACAACAGTAGCAAAAATATGCAGAGCATGCACGGCGTTGGTGTGGGCAGTGATATTGGCGATCTGAAGTCTGTGTTTGAGCTGGCCGAGCGCTCCAGTCCGGGCGTGAGTGATTTGTTTATGAAGGAGCTGATTCACATGCTGGTGCCGGGCTATTCAGAGACGCGCATTAACAACATCATGGATCGCGCCATACGCAATCGCAAATAGGCCGTGAAACGGCCACCAAAAAATTCCAAAACAAAAGTAAAAACATACATATGCCTACTATATTCTATATACTTACGATACGTGTTAACGAAAAAGCCCCGACAAAAAACAACAAACAGCAGCAGCAGCAAAAAACAAAAAAAAACTTATTCCGACATAGTGGCCAATGGAGCAAGCAGCGTTAGACTTATGAAAAAACGAAAGTTTATATATAAATATATTCATATGTAGTTGTACATGTACGTATTTCAACTGAGCCATGTGGCAAATGTTTATTCAACAGTTATTTAGGTATACAATATATATTTGTTTGTTTATCTGCAATATTAATATTATTAATATTATAATGTAAAACATATGCAACTTTAATATAAAACAAAATGCAAAAGCAGTTCAAAATTAAAATTCAGTTGAACATCCAGTGGTTCATAGTCGATATATTATGGTGGTGGTTCGTCGATGAAACCGAAAAGTGTGCCCTATTGCTTGCAATTGATCTGGCAGCTCTATGAGAAAACGAAGCTGCAGAGCAAACAATTAAAAAGATAAAGCTGGCGCAAAATGTCGGATATACTAGTAGACGAAGAAACATTAGAAGCGCTAAACTATGAGCGTTCCAAAATGTGGTCAAACTTTCTCAAGGTAAGTAAAATAAAAAGTACCTACCTCATCAGTACAAAAAAATCCGACTTTTTTTGGTTCATTTTGTAGCGTTGTGAAGAGAATGACGATGGCGAAGAAATCGACTTGAATCAAATTGAAGACCTGTATAAGGACGAAGAGGAAGAGAGTTTCTGCGCGATTGAAGAAGCCGAAGAAGATAATGTGGCGGACGACATTAACAATACAACGGCATGCATGACCAAGACCGAATTAACGTTAATGCTTTGCAGCGGCGACAACAAGGAGGTTTTAAATCAAACACTGCCCATCGTTGAGGAGCACGTGCGAAAATGGAAGGCGGCTGGCCTGGATCGCATACTAAACACATTTGATGCGCAGAAGATCGAACAGCACGTGGGTGACTGGCTGCGCCGCCACAACAGTGCGTATGGCGAGAAGACGTTGCGCCCGGATGCGTCAGTCAATATGGCTCACAAGCGTTATAAAGCTGGCGATCAACCCTACACATCGAATGTCAGCAGCGAATGCGAGAGCGAAACAGAGTCCATGCACTCTGTGGACACTGCTCGATATATTCGCGACAGTCGCAAGCGCACCGTATCCACGGCCACCAAGTGCAGCAGCAGCCCAATGACGACAATCAAAATGTATCGCAATCTGCCGCGAAAGCGCGACGAGCTGCGTGCTAAGTACGGTTGTGACGAGTACAATGAGGAGCAGGAGCATCGCCATCACATGCAGGAGCTGCTGCATCGACGTAGCCAACGTGCGCACAGACACAAACGAGAGCGCGAACACATTTACCATACTAGCCCCAGACATTATCCGTACAGTGCGGCTGCCAGCTTCCATGGTCAGCGGCGTCGCAAGCAGCTGCGCAAGCGTCGCGACAGCTCTCCCCTCTGCCCGTCCTCGTCCTCGAGCGAAGATGAGCGCAACCACAACCGCTGCGACTGTAGTGCGTGCATGGGATGCGCCTTTTCCAAAACCACATTTCCGTGCTGTTCATATCACAGCTATCGCAGTCACAGTCACAGTCTCTATCGCCATCAACGGCTTGAGTTGGGCTCGAGATCCTCGCACAGCGTTTATAGACACAGCGTGCGCCAGTCGCGACGACAGCACGCCTACGGGAATGAGCGGCGTCCGCGCCTCTTGGAGAACGAGTGCAGCTGCTGCAACAATGAGCAACTCTGCTCGAAAGTTGTGCGCATTGTCAACAGCTCAACCGAGGAATGGTTGGTTGAGAACAAAAGTAGCCCCGATATGGTACAGTTAAACACACCCAAACACGGTTCACCAGCAATGACAAGTCGGTCAAGGCCAATAAAGCCAACGCTGATGCCAAAAATGCACACAAAAATACGGCCAAGTTACATTGACAATGAAGCGGAGGAAGACACAGAGGAGGGGGAGGAGGAGTTGCAGCCACTGCCTGAAAGTGAGCCCAAGAAAACAAAAGCATTAGTTGGGTTTTCTAATACAGATGAAATATCACAGACACCTGTTCCCAAAGCCGATGTTGCGAAATCCACGTCTGTGCCGACGCCCCAGCTTGATATAAAGAATAAAATTTTACCAAGCAAATCCAGTTTATCGGAAATCAGCAAAGAATCTGTCAAAACCGACAGTAGTGTCGATAAGGCAGCATTCGCTAAACCAAACATATCAAAATCTTCTAGCCAAAAAAAGCCCGCACGAAAATCTGTTGGCCGACAAAAGGTGACTTCGGCTGAGACAAATGCTAGGAGCTTCGAAGAAAATAACACAATTGCCGAAAAAGTTACTGATAAAAGTAACAATAAATCAAAGCTGATCAGATCAGATCAGATCTCAGATGAATCAAATGACTCCGACGACGATCTCAAACGTGCCATAGCCCTCTCAAAGAAATCGTATTTGTCGGAGCGCAACAAACTGCGGCAAACGAGCGAGATTAAAGCAGTAGCATCAGGATCGCAACGGCTACCGGAGCAAACGAGCTTCAACAATCAAAGTGTGGCATGCAACTCCACGGCAATTTCAAATGACACCGCGTGTGGACGCGCCCTATACCGAAAACCACGCAAAAATCCAACAATTAAACGCGTAGCCGCTGCTGCCAGCACCTCACAAGCGGTTATAAATTTAGATTCATCCGATTCCACTTTGACACTTAGTAACCGCAGGAACCAGTTGGACGGCGATGCCGACTGCACCGTGGTCACATCGACAACTGATTGCGACGCAGCTACGCCAATTGTGAAGACCGCAGCCGCAGATGTATCCCAACGTCCCAATATCAAACTAACAACCAAAGGTGTTTTGCTGTATGCACCAGCTGATCGGACGCAGAGCTTTGGCTCGAACAGTGGCAGTGGCAGTGGCAACTTTACGCTCACCGAACACAGTTTGAGTCCTATTATTGGAAAGCGCAGGGCGCGCAAGTTTTTCAAATACCACATGGGCAATTGCAGCTTTGATAGTCGCTACTCGGTATATTATCGTCCCACGGCGAAATTGGCGGCTATGTTGAGTGCCGATGCCAGATCTGTGGATCAGCAGTCTTCCAGTTCCAGCAGCAGCGATGAAGACATTTTTGATCGTGTTCAGCGTTATGGAGAGGTTTATACTGTGTTGGAGAAGAGCAACAAGGATGATTGAGACGCATATTTTTGATTGTTGGCCTGGAGTTATTATAAGGTCCGAAAGTGTATTTTGAGAATATATTGATATATCTGATTAAAAATTGTTGTACTAATAGCAAAACAAAAAAAATATATAAAAATTGTTTACAAAACTACATTACAAGATAACACCGTATAAGACGGACTTATCTAATACAGCTTGTACAAGTTATAATATCAAATAAAGAATATACTTAATTAAAAAAGAAACTATATTAAAATTTGTTATTTTTGTTAGACTAAAATGAACCGCATTCACTTCCAATCTGACTGAAGATGCTATTCTTAGATGTTTTCTGTCATCGGTTTGGCAAGTGCCCGGCTAGCTCAGTCGGTAGAGCATGAGACTCTTAATCTCAGGGTCGTGGGTTCGAGCCCCACGTTGGGCGAATATAAATTTTTTTTCTTTATCCGAAATAAATAATTTTTTAAAACTAGAAATACTTAATTTTAAAAAGTAACATTATTAAAAATAAAAAAATTAAAACCATATGAAAAAATAAAATAAAATTACTCTGCAGGTTCTACCGAGATTTGAACTCGGATCGCTGGATTCAAAGTCCAGAGTGCTAACCATTACACCATAGAACCGTGTTGACAGGCCGGACCTCAGCTAAATAAGTTGCTTATCTTCATTGTTGTTAAAAAAACAACGAAGAAAAAACTTTTTTGGACGATGTGTTACTTAGATACATTTATAAATAAGCGGTGAGGTTTTGGAATTTAAAATACGAACATGTAAGAAACAAAAATTAAAAGCTAATTGCAAAATTAACAGGTTCTACCGAGATTTGAACTCGGATCGCTGGATTCAAAGTCCAGAGTGCTAACCATTACACCATAGAACCTCGTTAGGAAATGCCAGCTAAAACATAATTTTGTTATCATTCTTCTTTTTACAGTGTTGTAAAATATTAGCTGAAATATACTGTGCTTACCACATAGAAATGGCAAATGTTCATTTTGGTATTTTTTTAGCCCAACGAAAGCAATTAAATTTAACTGAAAAAAAAAACATACGAAAGCCGTTGTCTAGTATGAAAACATATTAAAAACTTCAGTTGTTAGATCAATAACGGCAAAGAAACATACATCATAAGCATTTCAACGAGTCAAAATAAATTTTATTTTTTTTAGAGCGATAATTGGTAATATTTAGGCATGGAAAAGAGTAAAACGCTTATGGAGAAATATCAAGTACCAGTACACCATCTGGATTTTGCATACATAAACGAATGTAAAAATGCGCGCGAAATGGAAAAGATTGTGATGATTTTGCGTTCCGGCGAAGAAGGCTACTTTCCGGACCTGACGCGTTGTGCCGAGGAGAAATTAAAACAGCTAAAGCCGGAAAGCAAATTGTTTCGCTTTGAGGAGCAAATCCGTCACAGCAATGTCCTGGACAAGCAGGAATTAGAGCCCATATTTGTAAGTAAATTGCAAGGATTCACGTGGAAATTTTGTTAATATTCGATTTGTTGAAGAACTGGACAAACGATATTAAGAACAAGGACAGTGCGCTGAATGAATTAAAAGAGGAAGCGGATGAATTGTCTATGGATATGCCGCCCGTGCGAAAGCCATCCAAAATAGAGATTGACTCAGAGGAGGCTGCGGCAAAGAATTCAGGATCTTCGCCCAAGTCAAAAGCGAACCCACAGCCAAAATCAACAAATACCCAGCGCATCAAATCCACAGATTATAGTAATTGGGATAAGTACGATCCAGACGAGGAAATATTGCGCATGGACTTAGAAGAGGAGCGTTCCAAGGAACAGGCCCAAGTAAAGATACACAATACCGAGACGGCAACAACAAACTCAAAAGAGCACATCAAGATCTGTGAACAGGCCGCCGAGGAGCAGCGTCTGCAGTCTAAACTCAAGAAACTAAGCCCTGTGGAACGAGAGCAATATGCCGAGAAGTAAGTAGAGCCCCAACTCTAGATGATAAATTATAAATATCATCGAACATCTTTAATTCAGATATCGCTTGCGCGGCAACGAGTACTTTAAGGCCAAGGAGTATGACAATGCCATAAAGGAGTATGCTCAGGCCATAGCTTATGATCCGGCCCAGGCGGCACGCGCCTTCAACAATCGCGCCATATCTTGTGAGCAAACGCTGTCATTCAGCAACTTACCTATATATATATTTTACCTATATATTTTATTTTTCCCCAATAGATCTAAAGCTGAAGAACTATTTGCCGGCCATCGATGATTGCGAAGCCTGCCTGCGGCTTGAGCCTGAAAATGTGAAAGCTCTCCTGCGTTTGGCCGATGCCAACTATGGCCAGGGACGTCGTCGCGAGGTTAGTAGCAACCTGTGCTCATATCGGATTTTATTTATGACCCTCTTTATCTCTTGCTAGTCCGTTGGTATATATAAACGTGTGCTGGAACTGGAGCCCAATAATACAAGCGCTAAAAAGTCGCTCGAGGAGCTGCGTCTCCAGCTGGGCGAGCTAGCTCCGGCGCATGCTACGCGCATGGTCATAGAGGAACACCAATCGGGCAAAGCAACAGAGATTAAACCAAAGACGGAACAAAAGTTGCAGCCAAAACCGCAGCCAAAGGTCGTGCAGCTTGCCAAGCCGGCTAAGGAGTATGATCTGGCCGAACTGGTCAAGCCGAACTGCCTGGTCAAAAGCAAAATAGCTAGCGCCGCTGAAGCACTTGGCGGCACATTGAAAGGCCGCAATCCTATTGCCAGCGCTCAGCAACAACAGCTCCAACAGATGATGCAACAAGTGTCCACGGCGCAGGCAGAGCTCCGCCTGCCCCAGAACAACAAAAGTGACCGCAACAAAAAGATCTTGATACAGGAACTATAAATACACATATTTAGAGAAAGTAAACACATTATTTTCCTTTGAGCATTGAATATTTATTAATTGTTAGATTTTTAGTCAATTCAGGAGACTCTGAATGTAGCGTCCAACAATCCAAAAAGGGCGTTGCTCAAAAATATACTTTTGATCCATTGTGATTTTTACCTGTGCAAAAATGAAAAAGATTTTTTATTCAATATGCGTATTTAACGTATTTATTGTAGAAAGTGCATTTAAATGCGATTGCGCTCGTCGGGACTAGACTAGAAAATATCATAAACACATTTTTTATTTTTATTTTGAAAAATATCGGGTGAGAGTGGGGGTAGAGGTGGGGATGTGGGTGGAAATGGGGATGGTGCGCAGCCCAAAATCCTAAACACTTTATCTGATGCGGGTATCCAAAATTTCAAGTCTCTAGCTTCAATAACGGCGACAATTGCGTTCATACGAACAGACGGACGGACGGACAGCAAGACGGACATTGCACAAAACCAATATACTTTTTCACTTCGTGAACCAGTATAAAAATTAAGTTGAGTCACGCGCGTAAATATGTACATATGTACGTACGTACATTTAAACAAATGCTTGATCACGCTGGAATGCGTAAAGTGGGGTATATAAGTAACACACACATATATAGGGCATTTAGTATGTATATAAATGTGCCCTAACGGCACTCAATTATCCGAGCTGAGAGCGCATTCTGTTTGTATACCCGGAGCCCATTGAAAATGGGTAAAACAGGGTATAATGGGTTTGTTGAAATGTGTGTAACAGGCAGAAGGAGGCATCTCCGAACCCATAA
The DNA here is from genome assembly GCA_004143825.1 of Drosophila micromelanica. NCBI lineage: Eukaryota > Metazoa > Arthropoda > Insecta > Diptera > Drosophilidae > Drosophila > Drosophila micromelanica. Next base: position 38,120 of record SCDY01000218.1, read on the forward strand.
AATAATATATTCTTGATCTTGACTTGACGACGAGCTGAGTTGATTTAGCGTTGTCCGTCCGTCTGTCCGTCTGTCTTGCAGCGATCTCGGAAAATACAAAAGCTAGAAAGCTGATCTTGGTCTCATTCAGCTCGTATATATCATACGCAATACAAGTTTATAATTTTTTTCAATAAGTTGCTCCGTTTCATTAATATCGATAACAACTTTTGGCTTTCCTACAATATCTCGGAGGCTATAAGAGATAGAGGCAACAGATTTAGTGCGTTTTATATATATATACTAACACAACGGTCACTTAATGGTCATTATCCAAGCAGAATATGCTCCGATAAGCTGCCTGCACTCACTGATCAGTTGTCTACAATGGCTGAACTCACCTGATCGCCCTCCAAGCGATTAATGATCGTTACACAAATATCAGCTGCCTTGACCCCAGCCAATTGAGTCAGCGAGGCAAACATGGTGGCCTCCATTTCAATGTTCCGTATGCCCTTCTTGTAGCACTCGTTAAGGAATGCCATCTTGTCCTTCTCGTCATATTCACAAACAGCTCCATCGGTGCGACCTTGACCTGTATGCATAAAATGTGACATGATAGCACTTTGTTACATATTAAAAAAGGCAACACAAACCCTCATAGAAACAGTCGGTGGACATGGTGTTGGCACTTATGGTTTTGAAATCATCGCTTGCCTGCACACCACGTGCTAAAATCTCCTGGATAACTGCCTCGGGGAAACTGGCGGGTCGCACTACCTTCTTTCCTAGAATGGGCTTCAAGTGGACGAATCTTTATGCAGAGCTATTTATAGGTGACTGTAAGGGCCACTTACAATCTCATGTTCCTTTCTCAAGTAACCGTTGTAGGCATCTTTGGTGACCACAACCGTGCCGGGCTCAACGCCTACTCCGCCACATGTGCCAATGCGCATGAATATGGGATCCTGACACTTGGCATACTTGACCAGCTTCAGCAATTCGTGCAGCACCACAGAAAACGTCGAGGAGCCCACACCATGGCTAACACACAAAACGGGACCCACTTTATACATGGCGTATCGGTGTCCTGCCTCGCATAGATCAACAATGTTGTCGCCTACGGGTATCCCAAGCACCCGACCCAAATATAGTGCCAGCTCTCGCATACGTCTTCCAGTGCCACCCATGCAAACGAACTGGCGGGCAAATTAATCGGTTAATGACCATCACATCGATATTATTTATCCGGACATCTAACGTACCCTAACATCGCCAAATTGCTTTTGTGTATCGCTGGTCTCGTTGGTATTGGGCACATTTATGTTTAAATGGTATAGAAAGTCAGAATTCATCGTAGAAAGATGAGGGTTCTTCAGTGGGATGCTATGGGGTAAAGATTTATGAATTATTTAATTCATTTTATTTTTAATCCATCTCTTACCCGTTCGACATTTTCAGCTCAGTTTAAAAATGCTTTAAGAATTAAAAAAAAAAAATTAAAAGGGATATTCTTGCATAGTGAAAAATTTAGAAACAAACTTAACTTATTGATGATTGATCCTACACCGTTTGTAACTTAAGCGGGGACTCGAACCATCGTAAAAGAATGATCACTACGAAATTTTGAGCGTCTAATAAGATAATCAAAATGTGGAATACTTAGAATTTCTTTTGTGTGTTTGTGTTTTTTTATACTCGTTCACGAAGTGTAAGAGAGTTGGTTTGTTTTGATAACAGACGCATTTGTTTCAAAATTGATAAGAATCGCCAAAAGTATATCGCTACTCATTTTAGTATTTATATTGTCTTTGCACAGACTTTACACAAATCATTCTGTATGTCATAATAGCACTTTTAAACTCGCATTGCACTTTTTAGATTTTTCTCTTTAATTTTTCTTGTTCCTTGCTTGTTTTCTAGTTTTCTCTTAAATTTCCATTTTTTGTCTTATGCCTTTGTTAACTTATCTATAAAACTAAATATACACGCTCTCCAAAAATATGTACATAATATTTATAAATGAATGTTTATATATATATTTATAAAAATATTATAAATGAGTTTTTGAAAATTATATACATCACAACAAATGCGTACGCTTGAAATATATTATTGCTTTCCGCTGATGTAACGACCAGTACGAGCGTCCACACTTAACTGAATACGAGTTTCAAAAACGAATACGATCAGCGCCCGACTAGAAGATACGCTGAACTCAGCATTTCAGAAAAATATTTAATTGGAATATATTTTGAGTAAGTTAAATTAATAGTTTGCTAGTTTGTTGCTAATTTGCGACCGGGGCTTGAACCGCCTAGATAAAATTTTGTGCCGATCTTCAAAGGAGGTGACCAGTTATCTACCCTCTAAATTTCGTATTTGTTTTGTACACTGAAAATAAAAATCAAGTAATCCGAGCTTTACGGTAAATTCGGATTTTATTAAACCAAAGACAATATATGTACAGTGATGCACTAAAGTGATGGCACAGTTGAAAATTTTTTTTGTATATATTTAAAATAAACATTTGTTTATTGAAAGGCACAGTCTTTTTGGTATTTTCTTTGACGTACTTAAAACAATTTAAGCTTAAAAAAGAGCTTATTTCGTGAAACAAAAGTCTTGGCACATTTTCTTATTTGTTAATTTTATTTTTATCTTAAGTCCAATCTGGTCACACTTTCGTATGGAATTCCTAAAGTGTGTAAAATAAATACTAAGATGAGTAACGCAGTAAAATTGAGAACGAAAAGAGCGTAAAATAGAATGCGCTATCAGCTCGCTACCCGAGTCCCGTCAGGGCATTTATATGTGTGTGTGCATATGTATGTATGTGTTATTAGGCACCGCATTACCTTTGCCTGCTGAAAACGAATTTTTAGTTCTCTTGCGCCAGGCAAGATCCATACACAAATACCGCCGCGACAATACCCTTTTTTTAAATTTCATACCTATGTTGTCTTTTACTGAGGTATTGTCAGTGGAAATTATATTATTAAATTCAATTGTAATATTTAAAGTTCATTTTGGATTTATGAATATTTTTTTATTAATAAATACATATATAAATATATAAAATATACAGTTGCAAATTTAAACTTATATTGCTTAAACAATGCATAATCCCGAAATACGAATTTGCCGGCTTGATTTGACAAATCAATCCCGACTCATACCCGATTCAAGAATACTAGTACGAATTAGAATACAAATCGTGGTAAAATTTTAAGTACGAATTTAAGTATTTTTATACTCGTTCACGAAGTGAAAGAGTATATCGGTTTTGTGCAATGTCCGTCTTGCTGTCCGTCTGTCCGTCTGTCCGTATGAACGCAATTATTTTCGCCGCTATTGAAACTAGAGACTTGAAATTTTGGATATATACTCGTGTGTACCCAAGTCAGATAAAATATTAAGGATTTTGGGATGCGCCCACTGGGGGCGTGGCAAGCCGATAACAACTAAAATCGCAAATCGATAAAGTCCACAATTTTAAAGCTATAGCCACCAAACTTGGTGTGTATATAGCTGGCGACCTCTTTAGAAGATTTACACCTTGATCTCCCGGCCACGCCCACTGGAACGCCCCCCAGCGCCTCCGCCATTAAAAATCGGATATGATATCTCCCACAGTTTTTGAGCTAGGGCCACCAAATTTGGGATTTATGTTACTGGAAAGCTCTTCCAAACATCAAAGAAAAAAATTTTTGGCCACGCCCACTCCCGCCCCCGTAATCACAAAAACCGTTATATCTGACGCACACATCGATAAAACGTGTATATATCGCTCAATTTTTAAGATAGAGCCACCAAATTTGGCAGGTAGATAGCTGGTGACCTCCCCTTAAGATTGAGATCTTGGTGTCTCGGCCACACCCACTATAACGCCCCCCAGCGCCCCCGCCCGCCGCAAATGCCTGTATCTCCCACAGTTTTTTAGCTAGAGTTACCAAATTTAGAGGGTAGATAACTGGCCACCGCCTTTAAAGATCGGCCCAAATTTCGGCGACAAACCCCCATCCGCACTCACACCATTAAAAAAGAGAATAGGTAACTATGGAAATACTCTATGTTCATATATTAAAGTAAAAGTGATTTTTACTTTCACTTGTTAACTATTATTAAATTCTATAGATTTAATTGAATGTCAAATTTGTGTACAGCTTATGTTGCAGTCACGCCTATATGTTCAAACATTCGTCTTAAAGATTGAGCATTCGCACAAGCCATAATAAAGCCGCACTTATACTTATCTGAAACTAGCTCTAAATCAAAGTTATGTTGTTAAAAGCAGTTTGTTCTTGAATATTTAAAAAATAATTTATTCTTGATTTCATAATTAATACCAAGAATTTATATACAGTAAACAGTACAGAGTCTAATAAGAGTTCATAATTCCAACTTGCCTTTTCGTTGAGTGTACGTGTTTTTAGTTGGATTTAACTTACTTTGCAAGTGAACGTATTATTCAAATTTTTTTGTTAGTAAGTAGACGCTCAGTCGCGTTTTTACTGCTGTTTTGATAGCGGGCGGGAGGCGGGCCTGCACGCATCAGTGACTTTGTTGGCATGAGATTATAATGACAATTCCATAAAGCCGGCTTGGCAGCTTGGTTTATGACCCCGGGCAGATTCAATTTTAATTGCCTTTTGCCGCTGGCTTTTACAGCCCATATGGGAAATGCACCACTAACACCACTCAGAATGATCAACGTTTCAATTTCATTCATAGCACCCACATTACATAATTCGAGTTTTTTGTTAAATATATATATTGTTGTTGCACTTTCTAGATACTTGTGTTTCTGTTTAAACAATACACATATTTAGGAAAATTATATACGTGTTACATACTCGTTCACAAAGAAAGTTTTATTAAATCTTGTTGCCCGCCGCAATTGAAGCTAGAAAATTAATGTTTTAAAACCTAAAAACCTTCATAACTTTATCAAAACTGAAACGATTTTAATCTTTGTCCTCTAGATTGTTATTTTCTTCATTATTTCAGATACAATTTTTTATTTTCGGGAATAATTTAAGAGGAATTTTAAATTTATATTTTCCATCTCAGCTTCCATATTACAAACTAATGATTTCATATAAATTAGCTTTTGTGTTATTACGCTTTGAAGAAGCATTGCGCTATCGGTTATACCCGATTGGAAAGTTCTTACTTGTTCTTATCAAACTTATTGCCCTTGTACTGTTCGATAACCGGCACTTTTTTATTGGTCTGTACGTGACGCTTTGTCGCATGTGACACGCATTTCGATATGCGAGCTTTGAGCTTCGCTTAATTTTTTATGCTATTTTTAGTTGTGCTGTAAAGAAAAATGTTCATTTTTTGTTTGCAATGTTTTATACACGCATTTTCTGTTTATTTATTTTGTGCCACCCTTTAAAAAGTTCGCAAAACTCTCTAAGTACGAGTAGAAAAGCGCAGATACTCATCGATGTTTTATTCAGCAGAGCATTAACGATGTGAATCAGAATGAGAACCGTTTTAATACGGGATTTATTCCATGACAAATTGGATAAAAGCGTAAAGCCAAGTAATCGCAAATGTGCTAATTTCGCTTACATATTTTCAACCTTGTCATTTAATTGAACCAATACATTTACTGCTAGTAATGTCAAAATAAATAAACTTCATAAATAAAAAATATTCTCAACAAAGTTTTTACTCTTTCAATGCTGAGAAAAATAAAAATCCAAAACAAACTATTCTCGGTGTACTCACAAAATTACATTGTTTCACTTTTATTTCATCTGAGGATTGCAATTTTGTTAGAGATTAGTTTCTGCTACAAATTAAGATATGTAAATAAAACAAATTTTCAATTTATCCATATTCGAATAAATTGGTCATATATATTTTATTTATAATTCCTGTGTTTAACAAACTTGTTGGATGTACAATAATATTATATTTTCAACTGGTTGTTGGTTGCTCAACTAACTACCAAAAAGTTTTTGATTTCATGTTTTCTTGAGTTTGTTTTTAAAACTTTGACTGCCGTTTGGCAGACAGCACCTAGTTTTCTAAACAGGAGTTATTGCACCAGGATTGATAACTTTTTTTTAATAGCTTAAAGTTGCAGGCAAACAATTTAATAGTTTTTAAGCTTCTGTTAAAAAAGGAACAAAAAGGAAAATAAGTTTATAAGAGCAAGCAAGCTCTTAACAAGTGTTTTGAAAATATTCAATTTAATCTAAGCTATGCAAATAATTTCTTCACCTTATTGAAAATCAAAGCGTACTTTTGACTGGCGCTCATTCAGAGTTCGTGTATGGCCTGCTAATAGCTCGCCATGCGGAGAGTTCCCATATTAAAAAACGCTTTTCAAACAAGCAAAACCGCAACAAATTAAATGCATCATTCAAAGAAACATTTGAGGCAACTTTGGCCCGCATAAATTAGTATACGGTCTGCATTTCAATGTGTGCCACAGCCGAAAAATGTCAGAAGATCATGGGAGAAACCTGTTCCCCCTCGACTGAAGCGGCCGGCAGGCGTGGGGCCAACAACCACCATCATGTCCAACACTTTTAGAGTGTTTCTTGACGTACTCCGACCAAACGCTGCCAAAGGCTTATCAGCCATTGTGGGGAACAACAAGACCCAACGTCATGTCTATGTTTGTAACCAGCTAGCCGAAGTCAAAGCCCCCACATTTGCCCACCTCCAACTCTGCCTCCGCCTTCACTTGCACCGCATCGTTGTTGTTGTTGTTAGCGGCATTTGGCCGCCTTCTCTTCAACGTGTAGACTGACTGTTGGTCTGTCTGATGTCTGGCCATTTGGTTTTCGCCGGGCTCTGTGCAGAGCGCGTGCAAGCGGAAGTTTTAATTCATTTTTGTTGTTTAACAAATATGCTTTTTACAGCCACAGCTCAACACAGCACGGTCAACGCTTTGGGCAATGCTTCCGACATTCGGTGCCAGCGGATTTGCATATACTGCCGGATGGGCAGCACTTGAAATTAGCATGTCGAGGGTGTGACAATATTAAAATCGAGTTTCCATTGCATAACGGTGATAATATTACTAGACAACAAATGTATATTTTATATTTTCGCTAGCCTTGGGCAGTTTATTGTAAATAAATCTTTTTGAAGTGAAAAAGCTTGAGTTAAGGAACTGATATAAAATGTAAGAACTAAATTCCATTTAAAAATATTATATATTATGTATAATATAAGTACACCGAATTCTCTTTTTACGCGAATTGGTTTACTCGCGGTCAAAAATTAAAATGGTTCTTTTGAAATACATAATTTTTCGCTTAACATGATTTTCGTTTAATTATTTTTATGCATATTTTTATGTGTTATTCTTACTGCTCATTAATAATACATTTTTATTTTGCATAATGAAAAATAGACATAATATTTAAAAAAAAAATCTTAATTTTTAAAATTTTATTTTAACAATTTTCTAAAATAAAATTAATTTTAACAAGAATTTTTTGTTTTTATACATTTTATATTATTTTTTTGCATAATCATTATTAGGTTGATCTTTATTATTATATTGTTATTGTACATAGGATAATAGCAACAAAGTATCGACCCAATCCTTAATGGGTTTTTGGTTGAAAAGTGGGACTTTATCTCGGATACTCCCTGTTCTATTGTACAATTGATACTTTGACAACTCAGCTAATGCGAACACAATATTCTTTAATTTATTAATTTTACAAAGTAAATGAAATTTTTTTTATATATTTATTTTTTAAGGTTTTTTTCTTTTTCTTTTTAAGGCACTTGACTTTTGACACTTTGCAATTACTTAATTTGAAAATCAACGTTCGCAGTTTTGTTTATTTACAGAAAAAAACTCATGAAATTATTTAGCCATATCTTTGTCGTTAGCCCACTCGAAACACTTAACGCCTTATTAACTTTCGGTGGGTTTGGTTAGGTTAGCTGTGGTTAACTGCAGTCAGGCCGCCTGGTTAACCTCAGAATTGATTACGTATTTACTTGGGCGGCTGGTTTTCGGTGAGCTGACAAAATGCTGCGATTGCTGTTTAAATTTTACGCATTCATTAATGTTACGGATAATTGAATTTACTTATCGTGAAATACATTCATTCATACATTAAACGCAAGCCAAGTCAATAACAGCAACAACAAAGACAACGCTGACAGTCGCAATGTTGTCGCCAATAACAACAACTGGCAGCATTGGCAAATACTACAAACGGCGATAATGATGACACGACTGTAGAAGAGCCAACGATTCAGCAGTTGAGCATAAACTGGTTCTGGCCAGGCCCGGGCACTTATGGCCACATGCACTCAGTCCCAATGTTGCGGGACTTAAATGCATAGCCGTTTCTTAAATGCAGACGTATGAAAACGTTTGTATTGGCCGGGAGATTGCTTTGCCGGTCCCCGAGGAAGCATCAAATGTCGCTTCAGTAATTTCAGTATTTACAAAAAATTGCACTCTAAATTATTCGAAAGTTGGTGGAATTACACAAGAATTTCTCTAATGGAGAGGTTGTAAAAAGAAAAGTTCCAAATATTTCACATCATTTAAATATTTTGACTTTAGGAAACACCATTTAGAATCATCTAAAATATGTGAGGCTAATTTATTTAAGGTGTATTCATACAACGACTAAAAGATTATAAATAAACTTTAGATAAGCCTATCGAGAAAATACAAAGTTAAGTGCAAATATATATAGGCATGCGAAAGGAAGCACGTTATTAATTAGAAGCAAAACTTGTAACGATCTAGCCGGGCATCTGTATTAACAAATATATATAATTAAGCTACTATTATTATTAATTGTTATTATAAGTTTTAATAAACATATAATAGTCCTTTATAGATATATGTATACATTTTTAAGTAATGCTAAGATGCAGTTAAAAGTAATCAAATAATTACATTTACATTCAAATATTTTATATATTTTTAATAAAACTAATTTAAAAGAAAAAAATGTTTTTCACAGTGCATATTTAAGAATTTTTAGATTCTCTTCAATACCAAAACACATGCCCGCAGGTAAGCGTGTTTGCCATTCACTAGGCCATGCGTTGGTTCTCTTAAGGCTTATTAAAGCCCACTTATTCAGAATGGGTCTTTAGTGGCCACGAGCAAATTCACCCAACTGACTTATAAAGCGCGAAACTTGTGCTAAATAAGCATTTAATTTTTTTGTATTATTATATTCTTGTATTACATGTGCGTTCACTTTTGAAACTAACAGGTTTTTCATTCCCATTGCGCAATTTAATTGATAGGACTTTAAGTTGTGTAGCTGACATTTTTGTAGCATTTCCCAGCGAAGCTCCAGAATTGGTCTCAGTCATGTGTTATTAATGTATACAACAGCTCGCTGGCGAAATTATTGGACAAATAAACTTGACATATACTCATATGACATACACAAGTAAAGGAAGACATGGATTACGATACAGATGCTCTTGTTGCTGATTTTTAATTCGAGTTAATGAATTGTTTGTTTGTGTTTCTCAGTTTCAAAGGAGCTACAGTTTTAAAATTTAACTGGCAGAAATGTTGACGCTGGTCATGGAGCGTGGATGTGTTTATTTTTCTATCCCTGTTGAAAGCGTCAATTTTATTTATTAATGTTTTTCATTATTCATTATTTGTTGATTTTCCTTATGTCACACTTTGAGAAGATAAATAAAAAGCACCGCTCACTATCTTTGATTACATTCTTTTGTTTCGTGTATCTTTTACCAAATAAAAACATCTACATTGGGTAATAATAAAAGACTAAAGGGTATTCAAGTGTATTTCGGATATAAATTTTGTATAAAAAAATCTATACGGATTTACACAATGCCTATAATTTCTCTTTCTTACTTTGTTAATCGTATTTGAAAAACATATTTCTCATATGGCAAAACTTTAAAATGGTAAAGTTTCCTTTCTTTTTAGATCATTTTCATCATTATTTGATTGATTGATTTAGATTTAAATTGTTATTTTATTTAAATTTCCTATTTGGTTTTCCTTATATATTATTTTTTTATTTTGTACATAAAAATTTACATTTTACCAAATCCTAGTTTGCGAAGTTTCAGTTGAGTACAATTCACAGAGTATTTTATTTATTAATCTATCTATTATCGTCTTGAAAGTGAATGTGATCTTCAGCTTTCGCGTGCCCAGCCCAGACCGTATTTGATGCCCCATCTCAGCTGCGGTCAGAGAGTGGCCACAGATCGCGGCCCAAGCTGAATCATTCTCTCAGTGTGTACACAATCAATCTGCTTGGTCCGCAAGTTACATACTGCACTCTCCTCAATATTAATTCAATTCTTAACTCAAAGAGTGTTATCAGTCACATTGATCGATGTTGCGTGCTTCGAAGCAAATGCAACGTAGAAAATATGATCATCAAAGAGAAAGGGAACTTCAAACTGCGATCTTTGTTCAGCTGCATTGAAATACATATATAAATACATATATATAAATACACGTCAGAGTTGTAAGCGATCAGTTTTCCACCACAGTCGATGATTTGTGACGCTTCAATGCGGTTTCTCGTATCAGAGGCAAAACTGCGAGTCAAAGTCAACGGAACCAAACTTTTAATGGTCAAGTGAGTTTTGCCAACATTTCATTCAGTTTGAGATGCGTACAGCTTTTGCTTTTACCTTGATAACTTGGCCACAACTTCGCTTGACCACTCAATTTAGCCTTATTGGGTGGCTAACTTTCTAATTAGACGTTGCAAATGAAAAGTGCTAGAGGACGGTGCATGTGTAGGAGATATTACGATAGTATTCGTTAAAGCACGCTGTTGACAGCCAGCTCAATGGTTGTTTTTTTTTTTTTCAAGACGCAGTTAAACAACAGCAACAACAACTTAAAGGTGCCTATACAGATACTCGTAAGCACAGCTGTATATTAACTTAAATGTACATATGTAAGGAACTTATCTGAATAGTCGTAAGACAATGAGTAGTCACGTTCGAGTACATTTGTTGACAAGTTTATTTTTTAGACTGGGCCAAGTAAATACCGGGTATACATACTACTATATCTACTATAGAATTCGATAAACAATACTAATTGGTAACTGATTCAGTCAGATATACAACTTTTGTGATAACTGATTAGTAGCAACATAATGAATATCTGTTTGTTATTTATTTATAGGAAGTAATACAATACATTTCGGGGTACCTTATAAAAATAATTATATACCTAAATATTTATTAGACTATCATATTTTTCTAGTAACTATGGATTAATTTGCTATTTAAAACTAATCTCGATGTATTTCTTATTATGCTAAATTCATCTGCCAAATTCAAGAAGCTCTTCTTTCTCAACAATTTTATAATTAAATATTATTAAATACACTGAACATCTTTGCTTTAATTATTGTATGTTTTCTGCACATATTTGGGGAATACTTTAATAGTTTATATTTGGCTTATGTAGCCGAGTCGAACACATTCCCTATAAATATGAATAGCAATAGCACAATGGCACACATTTATCACAATAGTTATAGAAAATTGCGTGACAGCATTTTCAGCTTCGTTTAGTTTACTTTAGAGTCTCACAGCACGCATCCAGACACGGTCAAATTAACCATTGACAAAAAGAAATGTGGAGGAAGAAGACGAAAGTAGCTAGGAACTGATGCCCCCATTTAAGTGTAATTTCTTGAGAAAGAAAAAAAAACTATTTCTTTGCACCAGCCCTGACAGTTGTCAGCTCGCATTCGACCACGATTGCGACCACATGTTGCACACGCCCGGCACGGGCACGCACCCCATTCACAGCCAAACACACATACACACACACAAACACATGCATGTACAAAATGAGCATCTGCATCTCTCGCATAGCCCATTTAGTTGAGCATTTAATGATCAAACAACTAGCGGGCGTGGCCCAATTGCCGGCGCTGGCGGTTTCGCTTTATAAACACCGCGACAGTAACATCCAAATCCAGATGTACACACACACACACACACACACACACACATAAACATATGTATTTGTATAGTTGCTTTATCTGCAGCCCCCTCGCGTAACCCGCTTACTAATGAGATCCGACCGCATTGACGCTTGTGGGCAGAGTGTTTGGGTCCATCGGTAATTGAGACTCGATTTGGTATCAAGCCGCAGCAATTTGTGTTTGCCATTTGCCACAATTCATGTGTGGGTTTCAGTTTGAGTCAACTATATACATACATACATGTAGATACACACACAGAAAAGATCTCTATACCCAATTCACTTTTTCCACGATAAATACCCCTTTCAACAAATTCCAGAAGCTACTTACAAGTATAATATTGAAAAAATTCTGTTTAGAGTTAGCTTGAGAATTTATTATTCGTGCTTTTTTAATTTAAATGTATTTAAATAAAAATAAATACATTCATTAAAAAATATTTCTTATTGTTCGCTGTGCGATTGATAATGTGAAATTAAAATGTATATTTGATAAAAGGTGAGAACAAAAATTAAAAAAATAAAAAAATTCATAAAATATTTTATATTATGTTAAATTAAATCAAAACTAAATGCAAAATGTATTCCTTCATTCCTTTCTTCTACTTATTAAAAAAGTACTTGAAATAATACTTGAAGTAAGTGTTAAATGTTTTAGATTAAAGGAAAACCATGAAATCGGAAACCTTAATTCCAATCACATTCAAGTCAGAAAAATGTAGCCGAAATTAAACCCATTTTCTTTTATTATAATTAAAATTAATTAAATTTACCTGCAGTTATAAGAAAAATATTACAAGTAAAATGTTAAATATGTTAAAGGCTGCACATAAGAATATTATTATTATTATTAAATTTTTTTTTTAAGTTTTTTTTGGTTTTTTATTTATGTAGTTTAAGAATAAAACTCCTGAAAGTTTAGGTAAAGTTATGCTCAATTTAGGAATTTTCTACATTACGTCGACTCTTAAAAAATGCTTAGCATTTTTTTCTCTGAGTGTATATTTTATCTATGTCTCTGGTTTGTCTGCGACAACCAGCTGCTGGCTTTGACTGCTGCGGAATGCGAATGCGCATTTGCATTTGGCCACATGTGTCTGTCAGTCTGTCCGTTCGTCTCTCTTTCTGTCTGGGGGGACTGGGTTGAATGTGGAGCAGCCGCCACAGGCGAGTGAAAAATGCTCACGCCCATAAAAAATATCATAAAAGCAAAAAATTACTCAAGATTACAACTTGCAATTTGTTAGTGCAGCTCTTTTAATGGTTTTCCATTTGGTGCGGGGCTTTCAAAGAGCTGGCCGTACTTTGTAAGCGATTGCATTTGTTGCTACCAGATCATTAATTGAAATTCGCTGACGATGTGATCATCAATATTGTGCATATCCAAACTGCGATCACTTAACATTCGTTGCTTTTTGTTGTGAATTTCCAGTAGCAAAATCAATCAGGAATTGCTTTTAGTGATATTAGTTTAAGTTTTAAAAAAATGTAAACAGAAAATTAATGCTCAATAAAATCGATGATGTATCCTAAAAAATACTTTGGTATTTAAAAGGAATATAGACGTTTATATTTATTAATAATAATTATAACTGAATTTTAAAATAAATTGTAAGATTGGAGAACATGTGACAAATACACTATATTCAAGAACCGAACCTCTTTGTTGGGCTACAACTTTGATAATGGAACCCTAAATAAATCCAACTTCAGCTTACCAATTAAAATAGCTGGTTCCATATTCATAAATCGTTTTTAAATAAAATGTGTGCTTAATCCAGAGTTTTGTTGCGTTTAATACACATGAATTGTTTTATTCCAGATTCCAAATGTAAATTCGTTGAATCACGCAGAAATCGCTCGCTTTAATTTAATCGCAAGACGTTATTTATGGTTATTTTGTTGCCATTATTTTCACTGTTTCACTTGTTCTTATGCTTCGTATGATTTCGCGATAATTATTGAAAATAAAGGAGTGCTGTGGGTTTTCTAAAAAATTAAGAAACCAAAATATTATATGACAATTTGAATGGCAAAAAAATTAAATAATAAAACTGACACCTGCAGCGTTCCCGCCTTAAATTTATGTAAATGTTTGCAAAAGCAAAATAAACAGAGAGAGAAATATATGAAAACCAAACACACCGAAAGAAACACAAACACAAGCGCAAACAAAAACACAAATACGAAAGCAAAGCGAGCGAGAACAACAAACTACCGTTAAAAAGCACAGAGCTGTTGCCTTAATGAGTTTCTTGTTTGTTTGCATGCCATTTGTTGTTGCCTGGTTAATTTAACACGGCTTTTTAGTTTGTTGTTTACTTATTTTGATAGTGCAGTCCGTTTTTCATTTTATCAATATTACATATATTTCTTATCGCTGTGAGATAGAGAGAAAGAGAGCCAGAGCAGCACAGGTGGTTGTTTTGCTGCCGCTCTCCCGTTCGGCTGCTCGATCAGAAAACAAACACCGGTTGAGGCTGGCGGTATGCCTGGCAAATGGAACGCGCTGTGAGCACACTAAACATTCCAATAAGCACGGGCATGGAAAGGGAAAACCAGATATGAAACAATGGCATTGTGGAACAGACAACAGTTTCACTGCCGCTACCTCTGCTGACGGCGTTGTTGCCGTCTCGGGTAATTTGTGAGTCAAAGAATCAGCCAGTAACACAAATACAATTGTTGTGTTTGTATATCCATGCATATGTGTGTGTTTGATTTTGTATGCGAGCCTGTGTGTGTGTATGCGACTGTGTGAACAAGAAAAAGAGTTAAAGACAAAATGCTACAGCAAATGTGCTTCAGCGCTGAAAGCCACGAACAGGAACCAAAAAACAAAGTAATAATTTTATGTTTCTTTTAATTAAACATTATATTGCACCGTATATTACGAAGCTTTGTTAAAAACAACAGCTTTGCGCTTGTTGGCAACAACACAGACACTCTACACTTGAACTTGTTGCGTCGCAGCCTACGATGGCGTCAACGTCGCGGCGTCGACGTCCACATTTAATTGAATTTTCGCACTGCCTTTGAGCCAATCCGTATTCGCATCGTGCTATGCACCGTTTTGATTACACACTTTTAATTAAATATTTTAAGCCATTTTTATGTTGAATATCACACAGCAAAGCGGTATTTTATACGCTCTTTATTGCTACCCTTTTGCTCTGCTGATTCTTCGTTTTTTGTTGTTATTTTTTTTTCACCTCGTAAAACGTAAAAACATTCCGCGCACTAAAAGCGAAGTTTCTCGCGCGACTGCGCTGTCGTGACTGTCTCATTGGAGCAAACCGATCATTAGAGCGAGGGCCAGTGCTGGCTAAATTTGTGCAGCGAAAGAGAGAGAGAGTTGAGAAATTCTGTAAATTCCGTAGCTTCGAAGTCTCAATTAAACTATTATTAATTTTTTAGTAAATAATAATAAAAATTATGAATTATTTTTAATTTTATTATAATTATTTAGTTAATATATTTATTTCTTATGGATTTGAGACTTGCTCATAATAGTGGTTATGACAACAAAAATAACTTACAGGCAGCACTGGTGAGCGTAGCATAAGAGAGCGAGTTCACAAAGAAGAGGGTTCTGGGAACAGTATTGTTTCCATTGGCCATGACAGTGTATAACCATTACTCACTGATATTAGTTGGCCATAGAAAACAATCAAATTTGTTGAGTATTTTATGCGTACATTTTCACAAATATGTTAATACATACATTTAAAAAAACATTTCATTTATAGTATGTATATTTATTATAGTATAGTATATTTATTAGAATAGGACTGGCAAAAAGATCACATTCATAAAATAGCTTGAAAATCATTCCTTGTAATATATCCTATGGCCTAGATCCACTATTCAAGAGTATGTAAGTGTCGGCTTTACATCAGCCTGCTCAACTGTTAACTAACATATTTCTCTCTCTGATAGCCGATGGCAGTACAGAAGCTCAGCAGCTTAAATGTTTCATTTCCATTGTGTTGCGTTCAAGAAATGAAATTGACGATAGAATTGAAATGATCAATTTAAATCGAATTGGATTCAATTGATGTGCGAAGAGAAAAGAAGAACTGTGACTGATTTTTTTTTGTTTCATTCGTATGTACTTATATTATACTGGTATTTATATCATACTCAAAATTGATATTAGATCTTAACACAGGTATATTCAAAACTTTTTTAATTTGCTGTTGAGTTGGCAGTTATTATTATTTAAACTTTTTCCAACTTGACATCTATCTTGGAGCCCCATTTAGAAAGAGCATTCAAATGTCTTTCCGCTAGACTTTTCACATCATATGCAAAAGCTTTAACGCAATGGCATTTTTTTTCATTTTTATCAAAATTTAAAGCTATGGCAAACACAAGATAAGCACTACATATGTAGACAAGTCTAATATGTACTGGCTTTTATAGGTATAATTTGTATGTACGCAATTTAAAAACTTACCCATAGTTTTCACAAGAAATTCATCATAGTTCATCAAAGGCGGCGTTGTTGCGCCCTGTACAATATCCAAAAATTCCTCCTCGCTGTAAACTTCATCATAATCACTGGGATCGTGCATGGCTATATAAAGTTTGTTTCAGGTTCTTAAAAGGGGTATAATATTGAGAAATAAAACACTCAAACTTTGTATATAAGCCGAATAGAAAAGATAGAGAAGCGCGGGAAGAAAATATTATAAAAGGCCTATTTAATTTTCTTTGTAATTACCATAAATACATATATGTATATATATTTTTTTTTGGTTTTAGGCTCACTTGCTGGGATAAATATTTAGCTATTTTTATTTTAATTTAAATGTATATACATTTTTTATATTTTTTATTATTTATTTTTTGTCTTATTCGACAAAATATTTGTTTTATAATTCCATTATAAAATAACATGTAGACTTGAATTTTAATATGCACAACGATTATCGTCACATACTTTTAGGCATCAAGAAATCTTCAGCTATTTCCGTACCTGTTTGGTTAAAAATAATCGAACATATTTTCGAACAGTACGCTTTAATTGACATTAATTCATCAACATTTATTTCAACGCGAATCAATTTTTGAAAGCACCTCCCGAATAACGGCGACCGAATGCGCTAAAATATGAAATACGACTAGTGCGGCAACTGTTGAAGAGGGCCTCTAATCAACAACAATGAGCAAAAGCAAATAATGCGAAGGCTAAGCAGAGCTGAAAGCCTCACTGCAATCGTCTCCCAACTGATTAGAATACTTATAAAACAAAAACAGAAACAAAATGTTCTATTTGCAAAGAGATCGCTCGGCGAACTCTCCCAACAGTTAACGCTCTACTAAGATGCTATCAAATTGTTCCTTTTCTCTCCCTCTCTCTCACTCTATCTGTCTGGCTCTCTTTCACTTGTTTGCGCGAAAGTAAAACCATCTGTGTGGGAGGTTCCTCAAGTGTGGGAGAATTCGGAGGGAAACGCCGTATCTTATCGCTCTTTCAGAATTTAAACTTGTTTCGTACAAGTAAAGTCCATAACCAGCCTACTGATAGCTCAATTTTCAATTAATTAATACACTAGTCACACTTTGGCAATATTTTGATACTTAACTAAAATTGTCTACAATAAAATAGGAATTTGCCGATTGTAATCAAACATGGTGAAAGATTATCTCAGGCTACGAATTGAAGTAGTTGAGAACTGCAAACGCAAAAATATAAAATAAAAATAATCAAATATTTGGTTGATAAACAATCTGTAAACAGACCTAATTGCACAGAATTTTTTTTCGTCTTTAAGCAATAATTTGCTAAGCCACATAGTGGAAAATTACTTATTATTTTATTGCTTTTTTTTTTAATTTTTGTAGTTTTTTAAAATATTACTAAAATAAGTGAAACAAATTTCAAAATCGTAATCATCAGAGATTAATAAAGTAAAAAGTAGTTTCTCCACACATGCCCAATAAAAGACGTTCTTATGTTTTTTAAACAGCACACCAAAGAAATAGCTTCATTGGAATGTTAAAAATTGTATTTAAGTTTCTGCATTTCAATCTATATTCATATACACATAGAATTTAATTTTTAATATAATCTTAAATTTTTTTTTTGGTTTGTTTTGTTTTTGTAATTGAATTTAAGTTCTGCTTAACTTCGAAATTTTTCTTTGTTTTTGTTTTCCTTTTTTTGTGTGATTTTTGAAGAGTACTTAACTCTTAATTGCTGTAATAACTTTGCTATCATTTTCTGATATGTTTATTGATAGTTCTATAATAGAAATAACTATTTTATTCTATGGTAGTAAAATATGTAACAAAATACAATTCAAAATATAATTAAAAAGTGGTCATATTAATGCTAATGTTTCATTGTAAATTTTCCCATTTTTTGGAAATGTCTAAAAAGTTTTGCAGAATTGTTTCAGCATTTTAATTTGTTTTTGGGTCAGTTTTGGGCTTAAAATACTGAAACAAGTTACAAAGCCAGATTTGAACAAATATGAATTTAATCTAAATAAAATAGGAACAACATAAAAATACTCGTTTTGCTATATTTATAAAATTGGTTTTCCATAATTTAAGTTTGACATTTAAGTTCTCTTACAGTTAATTGTTTTGCTCTGTTTTCTTGTTGCTTTGATATTCGATATGTTGACAATTTTTTAATTGATATGTTGCATATTTGCCTAGTTATAGGCCTTAAATTCCATTATCCGTTTTATATTTGCAGCTTTATCATTTTTATTTTTTTCGACTTGCGTTTTGTAACATTTATAGCAAATTCGCTGATATGTATGTGATATAGTTTGTGGCTTATATTTTAATTCTCATATAATATTGTATATAGTACTAGGTTTGTATAATAAATTTTAAAATTTTCAAAAATATGCACAAAGAAACGTATAATTATTGCATATTTGCAAAGATATGTATATTATGAAATTTTATAGGAGTTCGAGTAAACGATATAAAAGTTTTTTAACAATACACATGTAAATGTCATAATTGTTTTCTTTAAAAAAAATCAAATTATCACTTGGTAGTTTTTTTTTCTAATATTCCTCAACTTGTTCGCGTTCAACGTTCATTTGCATCCATATGAAATAAGTAGCTTGTCTCTTTATTTACACGGGGCATATACACATGTATACATACATATATAATTATTATGTATGTAATAGTTATAGTTATATACTTTGTTTATATCGTGTATTCATATAAATACATTAATATGTGTATATATATATAAATATATATATATAGTTCAATGGATCTTTTTTATACTTTTCGTTTAATACCACACTTAATTTTTGAAAGTTGTAAATACTGTGTATATATATGTATTTATTTATAGCCATTTAAATAGACAATTAGCAGTATAATTATTCAAATTAAAAAATTGTATTTAAGTTGTCCGGTTTTCGAGTTCTATTTGCTATCAATAATTAGTTTCATTTTTGTTTCTACCAGCTAATTCAAGGTACTTATAACTCCATTATGTTTTTTTTTGTGTTTTTTTTTTTTTTAAATTAATTTGCATTCATTTCAGCTCTCTTTTTGCCTTTCATAGTGATCTGCTATTAGAACGTTGGGTTCGTTATTCGTTTCAAAGTGGACTGAAATATATTAGTTACTTTCACTTCATATTAACAATTCCGTGCTCTTTTATATCATTTTTACTCCTGGAGGAAAGTGTGAAGATTTATTAAATGTCGAATAGAAAAGTTAGAGAAATGCAAAAAGAAATAGTTTTAGAAGCCAATTTTGATATTTTGTTTTTATTTTTTGTGGGTCAGTTTTAAATCATAAACAAAATTGGCTGCTAAAAGTTGTAATCTAATGAGCTTCATTTTGGTTACTATCAATTTTTTAATTAATGTTTTTTTTTTATTTTTGCAGTAATTGGAAAAAATAGCTTATTAAGTACGTTTTCATAAAGGAAATTCTAAATTCATGCAAAGAATAACATTGAGTTAAAGATGTTTATTTATTTCAGGAAACATCTTTTTTCGTGCATTTTAATATTCTCATCAATTATGCAACTCGACAATTGTATTTTCAGCTGTTGAATTTTGCACAGTAGCCCGACATTCGCGATTTTTTTTGTTTCTTTTGCCTTAAATACTAATTTATTGAATATAATTACTAGATATATATGTATATATGTAGATCGCATAGTTGCGCATTGAAACAGAGTATTCAACTACCGAGATTCAAGTCAACAACAATAGCTGCAGGGCTTTTTAGTGGGTTATATTTTAAGCTCTAGACGAATAGTCCGAATTTAAGTGGATTCACTCGAATCTACATAGACAAATGTGCATGTATATATAGAAAGAAGTTTCAAAAAGATACATATACTCTTGTGGGTAAGTAGTACATATTATTTCTTGGAAGGTTCTTTACTGATAGCCTTGGTTTGCTGCTGAAACATATAGTACTTGTAAGAATACCTTGAGTGTGTTTTTTGGGGGATTGAAACTAGCTTTATTGTGAGGCATTTTGAAACTCTTACAAATACATTGATAAAGTCAGTTTACACATATATAAGAAAGAGATTTTATATCATAAACATTTATATAGAATTTTTTTTCTTTATTATGTGTTTTCCTTTTCCGACCGATCCTGCTTCCACATTTTGCGTGAATTAGATTTGTAATGCTTTCTATTTTCTGTTTTTTTTTTTTTTTTGGGAATTTGATTAGTTACTGGAAAATGCGCGTAAATTTTCTCAAAATTTGACAAATGTTTTTAACACAAATTAACTTATAGTTCAAAGTTCAGACCGATTGAAAGAGCGCAGAAGATTTAATAGAAGATAACCTTGATATAGAAGCCGATTTATGGTCGTTTTTGGTATATCTCTTGCAGTTGACCAACATAATTTTCGAAGTATCGTATTTTTTTTTAACTTTTTCAATATTTTTTTTTTACTTTTTTTTATTTTTGTAGCTTTTTGGAGTTTTTCTATAAAAGCGGTTTTAAAATCGAAAGCAAATAAAAGGTGGGATGGGCTTGGGAAAGCTTAAAACATAGGAATACATTTTTATAACTCAATATAACTGCGAAAGTTTTGAGAAAATATTCCATGTATGAGTGTTTGTATGTTATGTATATGTGTGTTTGTATGTTTTTGTGTATTGAAGAGCATATTTGCAGCAACGCCATATTAATAATTATAATTATCATAGGGCGTGCCCAAATATGAATAGAAATTAGGACTGATGGGCTGGGCGTATGCATAATAAAATCCAGAAGCCGGATCCGGCGCTACTCAGTCAAGGAAACCGGTGTTGACCAATTTCTCCAAGAAGAACTTAACATCACCCAACTCGGAGTCCTTGATACCAAGCGACTTTAACATGCCAAGATCGCCATTTTCCACAGCCATAAAAACAGAACGCAAATGCTCCAAATCAGATCTGTAAGTAAAAATATGCAAAAAAAAAAATTTTTGTAATGATTTTTTGGTTTTAAAATTTGTTATACGTATTATCAAAAAAGTACACCGGTTTACAATCAAGTACAGAAATCCTTTCTTTATTTTGAAAAAAAAATATATTTTATAAAAATTAAAAATTGCTAATAGATATTTTTATCCGATTTCTTTTTATAAAGCGACATATTTTAAAGATAACAACTTTTTATAGAAAAGTTTCTTTAACTAAATTGAAAAACTAAAAAGTATGAACAAAAAGTATGGCAGAAAATATTGTTTCATATGTAGTCTAAGTGTTGGTGCGACTCGAGTCCGTGCCCGAATCCTGCATGACCCGTTCATTAAAGTGCTCGCCCAGGCACTCCACACTTTCGTTATGGTACTCTGAAGCCTGTGCGATTAATTGCGTTGATGAAATTTTGTTGGGCCCGGAGAGGGACGAATGAGAGTAGAGCCGCATAGGCAGGCCTGATTGAGGCCCGGGAGTTGTTTTTTTGTTTGTTAATTTATCAGCATGTTCGTCAGGGGTTTTTATGTGTCTAGTCTAGTCCACAATTACCTACACTCCAACTAATTGTGCGACAGAGCCGTTTTTGGGAAATTTTATTGCTATTGCTGCTGTTTTGTGGTTAGTGTGCTGTTGTTCAAATTTAATGAATTCTCTTTTATGATTCTACCCTGTGATCTAGTTTTATTTTTTGTCACATTTTCATCTTGATTTTCTTATATATACCCTATAATCATTCAAATGCGTAAGCGGAATACATTCAAATTGGAAACAAATTAAAAGCTCTGAATGCACTTTGTATAATTACAACTATCAGAAGATGGTGCGCAAACTTTTTGATAACACTGTAGGCGGCTGTACGCGCTAGTGGCGAAGCATTTTTTCTTTTATACCCTTAAATCATTCAAATGATAAAATTCACAATCAAAGCTCTGAGTGTACTTTGTTTAATTACAACTACCAGAAGATGGTGTGCAAACGTTGTGATAACGCTGCAGACGATTATACGCGCTAGTGGCGAAACACAATTCTTCGTGCCAAAGATGACAATCTATATTGTCACCCACTCTTAAAATTTTGCAACGATAATCAGATTAGATTGGCTTGTATACCGATAGAATTGTTTAAATATTAAATTTAATATTTTATTACAGAAATTTTGGGTACCCATGTTTTCAGCTTTATGTTTTATATTTTTTGTTACAAGCAAAGTTTTTTGTCTTTTAAGGTTATTTAAAATAATAATAATCGTTAAAAGTGTAAGTATACTACTATACTAAATCTCCTAAAAAATTAATGATTTTTATCTTGAGCTCATTATATAGTCTACCTCCTATTCATATGTACGACATTGTTAAACCCTTTTCAGTCCTTCAGTGTGCTCACAGGGTATAAAAGACGGGGAACTCTTTAAGCCAGTGTTCAAAACTGTCAACCACACAAAAAACGAATTTAAATAAAACATAAAAACTGACACAGACAAAAAGCAAACACGTAAAGGGGTAAGTATACGATATTTTAAAAATGCATAACTTGTTTGTGGCGAAGCGTAGAGAACTACATACTCCGAGTAAAGGGCGCACGCATTATTTAAGGGAGTTTGCCAAGGACGCCGCTGGTGGCCGATGCACAAAACACAAGGCCTGGACAGTGGGCCAGGCGCACAGTGGGGTGTGTGTGGAAGGAGAGAGACAGGGGAAGCGGCATAAGCAGAGAAAATAGCTTTGGGGTTATGTTCGGTTTATTTAAGAGCTTTCATTATTTATATTATTTTTGGGCACCCAGTTTCGGGTGGCGTTGTTCTACTCGAGGCACTAAATTAAAATTTCTGCTTTATTCACAAAGGGTCAGAGAAAACAAACGGGTTTTCCTCAGCTCCAAAACCTAAGCGGACGCCGGGCATTATGGCGGATTACAGTGTCTGACCTTACCTCATTAGGTGCAAAGCGGCACCGAAGTCCTCAATCGTTTGCGATTCGCTCAAAGCGATGGCCACCTTTTCCACACCGCCCAGCGGGGAGAGGGCGTCACGGGCCTTGCTGCCAAAAAGTTTCTCCAGGTAATTGGGTCCATGTGAGGCGATTAGGCTTTGCAAAAATGATGCAGTCTCCTCGACTGGTGGCCGCTTGGCTGCAAGTAGACGTATCAAGGAGGGTTAGGAAACTTTTACAAATTGCTTACAATTAAGACAATACACGTGTAGGGTTTAAAATGGCAACTGGGGGGCCATCAACGTATTTGCTCAGGTGGCTTAAAGTGGAAACCTGAAGCTAAGACTCTGATATTGTTTCAATTTAAATTTAATCGATTCACTTTATTACTGCAACAACAGCCCAATAAATAAGACTCAATTCATCACTTAATTATTTACATAATCGAAAAAATTAAATTACAAAATGAAAAAGCATTTGAAAGATCTTTTATCAAGTATAATTATTTGCTTTAGCTCTTTAAGTGCCCTTTTTCGGGCAATTATTTTGAATATGTAAATATAAACTTATGTTGTAATGTTATAAATATTCGAATTCTAAACTTTTTCTACCAATATTATTATTTTAAAAAAAGTTTTAAATTTCGGGTTGGTGTTTTTTGTAATGAAGGTTTAGTGATAACTAAAACATGTACCACAGCATAGTAAAATGTTTTCTTTCCAACATAGTTGAAATTATACATACCAAGAAGTTAACCTCTTACTATAAATTATTTAAGTACACATATTTTATATATCTTATAATATATTTTAATTTTGTTTTTAATGGGCCTTAAATATTTACAACCCCTGAAAAAAGCAATGGAATATTGAGTTTCACTTTTTTCAATTTATTTGAAATTGATCTATAGACTTAAAGGGTGAATATAAACATTTAAATCATTTTCTGGTTTTATTGTATTTTTTATTTCCTTTTTATTTCTATTTAAGCAAACTGCCAACTTTGGAAGGTCAAAAAGCTAACCTATCGGACTGTCAGTCCATCAGTCCATCAATCAGTTTGTAACCTATTCGCAAAGGGGTCGCTTCAGTTTGCGCCGCTTGTTGCTGCTTTTGAACTTGCTGCACTTTGAAACCTCCCTAGCTACATATGCTGTCTGTTGTTAGCATTTTTAATGGTTGCAAGGACACGTTGGCCGATGGATCTGTAGTATGTGGGTGGCTGTGGGTGAGTGTATTCAGTTACTAACTGTATTTGTTATGCAAATGGCGCAGTTTGCCATTTTTTATACTCGTTTTCAAAGTGAAAACAGTATATTGGGTCTGTGCACTGTTCCTCTATCCGTAGGAACACAATTATTTTATCCGCTATTGAACTTGACTTGAAATTTGAAATATATACTGGGGCCGTTATAAAGCTATATACATCAGACTACTTATTTCATCCCCTTTAGAAGGCCCAACAAATTTTTAGATAAGCCCAGTTTAGGGGAATTTCATATATTCTACAATATTCCTCCTCGTCTAATAATACCGCCGAAATATGTTGGTTACATCCATTGTCGATTGCCATTATTTATTTCAAAAATCTAGTTTGTTCCAAATGAACAAAAATAGTAAAGTCGCTTTTCGGCTGCTTAAGCTGTTATTATACTGTGAACGAGTATGGCGCAGTCGGTTACAGGCGATTGGAATTTTGTCATTTGTTTTTTTTTTCATTTTCGTTTTATTTTTTTGCAGCTTTGTTCTGCTATTCACATCTATGTGAGTTCGTGTTTGGTGAGGATATATCGCCTGGGAACGGCACAATTCACCATATACCTCGGTCAGTGTGTGTGTGTGTGTGTTTGTCGCCTTTTTGCCGTTAACTTGTTCCATATTCAGGCGATGTATATCAACCGTTTAGATAAGGCTACCTAACATTTGCAGGTTCTTCGGTCGGTTGCCCTGAAGCACTTCAGGCAATTTTGCTCAATTCATGCTAAACTCCTATGTTAACTTTTTCGTTGTTGATAAAGTGTATGTAAAATTATGTTAATTTCCCAGGGCTATTCGAGTGCAGCGCATTTAAAATTGTTGGACTTTCATTGCAGTTATTCCTTCTTTTATATATATGTTTTTTAAGTAAGCAAAGTACTTTTTCTTTCTCAGGTACCAGAAATATATAAAATTAAACTTTAACATTAAAAATTATAATGAAGCAGATTCGCTATAGAAAGCATTGTAAAATCAATGTATCCAAGTATAACTTTGTTTTTTTTTTACAACTATTTTCAATGAAAATAAGCTTTAACTCTGAACTCAAAAATAATTAAATTTTATTTTTGTTTATTTCAAAAAATAATTATCTTTTAAAAAAAAATTTGTAACTTTTTGAAATAAAAATCATAAATTAAAATTGTATCACAATTATCTTTTGAGCCACATAAATTATGATTTTTCGAAATTTATAATTTTAATTGAAATTAAATGGTTTCTTTGATAAGTATACCTTGCTGCATTATTTGTAAGCCTTCTTAGTTGCAGGTCACGCTTAAACTCAATTCTCTATTAAAAAGAGATTTGAGCTGGTGGCTCTGATTTTGGGCAACGTAGTCAACATTTATAAGCTCAGAACCGCGCCAGTGCGCTAATTATTATTCATTAATTATATTCGTCTCACCCTCTCTCTCTCTATCGCTCTCTCTCTCTCTCTCTTTCTCTCTATTTCAGTTTTCTTCTCTATACTTTTCAGCAACAATTGGCTGGGGTAAGTGCCATTTGGCAAAGGAAACCGCAGACGCAAACTGTTGCCAGTGGCAGAAGGCAACTTGAGCTTGCCATTTAGCCCCACACACACACTCACACACACCAGAGGGCCAGGAAGCGCCGCAATAGTGGGGCACATAATTTATCAAAGACATTTGAGCCAGGCGCTATAACTTGCGCGCCCATCAGAGACCAAGAACGACACTTCCTAAATGATTTCATTGTCGGAAAATAGTTTTTTCTTTATGCCTATTTTTCTTTTACTTTGCCGTAAGATAACAACAAAGCTCACGAAAAATATACGCCACAATGCGCTCGACTTTGCCCTGCGGCCTCTCAGTTTTCTCTGTTTCCCGGCAACGGCATCTATAGAGGGCGGAGGACTTTCAGGTTTCAGTCAAGTGAATTGGGGCAATTAGTGGCAACAATTTGCTGTTTGCTTAAAGTTTATCTCCGCACCCCCCTCGCACAAAATTAGACGCACAATTTGCCCATTGTTTGTTCGACAACAGTGCGTAAGTTTAGAAATATCTTTGTCGTTTCAACTTTAGTTTATGTGCGCTGGAATATAAATTTATTATACAGCAAGAATATATTGTCAGGCTTAGGTCCATATTTACTACTAAATTTGCATCAGCATCTGCAATCCAAGTGTTAATTATTTTTCCCTTAATTATCGTGCAATTTATTTAATTATTTTGCTGATTGTACGCAATTGTTTCATCCCATCCGAAGCCATAAATCAGTTGCCAACCAAATACAATTAGTTCTAGGGGGGAATATTGTGATTTATAACGCTTTAAGCTTTAAAGATAAATCGGTTCCAGCAGACTTTTTGTTATTTTGCTTTATTTTAAAATACGAAAATAACAAGTTTCAAAATGTTAATGGCAAAGCTTGGTAATTATTGGGATTTTAACTAAAATATAAGTCTTAATTATTGTTAGAAATTGAGAGAGAAAACGCTAGATTTGCACGAATTTTATAGCATTAAGTCTCACCCGACCGTCTGTCAGTTCTTGTCAAACTTCTCGCCTGAAACTTGGTCCGTTCAAATGGACAAGCATATGGAAACTTTTTGATTTGCTGGAAAACTTTGATGTTCTTTTGGTAATTTAATTAGATTTAACAAACGAAAATATACAAGTAAGAAAGTTACAGTGGGTGTAACCGACGGCGCAATACTCATAATAACAGCTTAATATAGCTTTTGGAAAAACCTTATTACTTTGTCTCATATCTGTAAACAGGATGTATTCCAAGTTTAAAGTTTGTAGCTTTAAAAAAATAAATAAAATAAAATAAAATAATTACGTTCATATACAATATACTCTCTTCATTTCCTGAGTATAAAAACGTGTGCACAAGTCTTGGCAAGTGCAATAGAATATTTGTTGCCATTTGACAGTTGTCAGTTGCCAATTTGCCTGCTGGCTGGAAAAGTCAATTCAGCCTTTGACACACGTAGCGGTAAAATTGACGTGCCACACACACACACACATACATGAACACACACACACACACATACATGAACACACACATACACACATACATGAACACACACACATGACCACAAGGGCTAATTGAAATACGTCCATTAATTTGCTGCAAACTTCTTGACAGAAGCATTTGAGCAATTCGAGCCGAATGCCTGCTGGGAGCTGTCCAGCCACAAATCAAAATTGCACATTTACCTCTGCATTGATTCTGTTGTTGCCTCAACCATATAACATATGGGTTGCATACAACTGCTGTACGCATCAATTGAAAAGCTAAAGCAAATTCGGTTCTATGTCTCTATGTTCTCAGGGACTTACCCGCAGTGCAGAGACGCATGTCCTCGTCGTAGCCATCGGAGCAATCGGGCGCACCATCGCATAAATATTGTATGGAAATGCAATTACCATCGCCGGGGCACTTGAAGGGCTCGTACGGATGGCAGGCGTCTGCAAGAAACGAGCAAGAAGAAGGAAGAAGACCATGAAAACATGAAGGAAACTGTAATTGGCAAATGAAATGTCAGAGCTTAAATTTACCTTTAAAACTGCCATTTACTATTTAATGGCTTGTCATTGTGTGCAATGTAACGGGAGCTTTACACTTCGCTTGTTAAATTACAGTAAATGCGAGAATACTCTCTATTATGCAGAAATTAATGGGACCAAGAAAAACTTATTAAAACTTAATCTGCTTTCAAAAGATTTTGTTGGAATAAATTAAATTAAAAGCGAATTCGAAAACAAGTGGATAAAAATATAAACTTGACCAACAATTTTATATAAACTGGGGTAGGTAAAAGTCAAATTTAAATTGTGTAACATGTAACAATATATCCTACTTGTACAATACGCTACAAAAAATAAAATGTAATAATATTGACTATGTAAATGTTAACGAAAACCATCATAGATAAATGTTTTATTTTGCAATATAAAGCTACATGTTTTTTCCTTGTTAAATATTTCTTGTGTTCAATGTTAAGCAACCATGTTCGCTTTAACATTACATCTCCACAAGATAATAAATATGTACGTATTGTCAGCATGTGTTTATTCTCAAGCATTCAAAATCGATTTTTGTTCAAATATAATGTACATACACCATGTCAAACCAGATAAATATTTTACCACATTAAGCCCTTTAGCAGTAAATATACATTGATAAAGTATGAGAGAATTGAATGCGTATTAAGGCTACATAAGCGGACTTTATTTATTTTTTATTTTGTATTTGTAATTTTAATTATTTTGTTCATTTTGCGGTTTCAGTATTTACCTATTTACTGATATATTTAATTATTGAAAATGTTAAACACTTATTTATGCCTTAAACAACATTTCAGGAGAATGATAAAATCAATTACACTTATTACGACTTAAATAATTTACCAGAAATTAATTAATAATTAATTGTATTGTAATGAATATTTTATGTTACTTTTTATTATTGCTTCTACAATCAACATGTTGGTTATCAACAAATTTAATTTTCAACATCTTGCAGTTATTTATTGAAAAGAGCAAGAAAAAAGAAGAATAAATTAAAAAATCTCAGTAATTTCAGATCTTATGCACTAGCAAAAGTCTAGTAAAAGCATCAGACAGACACATTAATATCATTTAAATAATTTTGAAAAGTTAACAATTTTTTTAATCGATTTTTGGAATCAATCTACTGTTTTTCTTTGAAATCAAATATTTCTTAATACGAATGAAAATTTCGTGTAATTTGTGCATCTTATTAAGGATTTCGTGACTTTGTAAAATTACTGAAAAAACATGTATAGCAAACTTTCAAGTGCTAAACTGATGCAAAAGTTCTTAAAAACAAACAAAAAGTTTGAAAACGAGCATTTTGGAAGAGTCGGATAGATTTCTTTTTAGAAAATTAAATGAAATTCGTGAAAAAGTTCGTGCCATAAGCTCTACAGGTAATACGAAGCTCATAACTTTTAAAAAGCCAACCGCACATAACAGTAACGTAAATGTTGGTAACCGTAGCAACAAAATGTCGGAAAGTGAACCTCTTTTGTTGCGCGCTTCATTTTTAGCCACACATTAAATGCAGACACATGAATGTAAATACCCAAGCCAAAAGTCTATGCACATACACACACGCACACATACCAACGAATAACAAACACAATGGCGAAATGGCGTTGGAATTGAAAATTGTTCTTAAAAGCTATGGCGAGCTTTATGCCAAGCCCTTACATGCCGCCCATGCAACCACGTGACGGGAAAAAGAAAACCAATTTACACTTCTGAAAAAAAGCACTGCCAAAAATGTACTCGCACAAGACAAAAGCATTCGGACCCTAAAAATAAAGCAAACAAAAGCATGCGAAAATTAAAATACAAAATTTTGAGCGCCGCACATGCATGCTTACAAATGGCGCAGGATATTGGCCATGAAAGCAGCGCAAACAAAACAAGAACATAAACATAAAAAAAATCTAAAACAACAATAAATTCAATTAACTTCCCGCGTGTT
The DNA here is from genome assembly GCA_004143825.1 of Drosophila micromelanica. Taxonomy (NCBI): domain Eukaryota; kingdom Metazoa; phylum Arthropoda; class Insecta; order Diptera; family Drosophilidae; genus Drosophila; species Drosophila micromelanica. Next base: position 68,166 of record SCDY01000218.1, read on the forward strand.
TTGGTTTCATTTTGATTTCATTCTGCCGAGTGCGTCGACAATGGCGCAATTCAAAATGGCGCCCGCCTACGCATCAGCACATAATGCGCATTTAACGGGATTTCATGAACAGTGCAAATTAGTGCTCTGCAAAAACCATTTGAAATACGAAAATAAATTAATTGCGTAGATTGTCTGTTAATGGTTTTTAGGTACTTTATGATATTTTTTTTTGTTGTGCTCTCGCTTTTTTTTTTTGCTTTTTTTACAGCTTTTAGCAATTATGTTTTTGATTTTGTTCTAAAATACATTTGCTTTTATAATTGTTCAGTACAGTTATTCTTATTGCATGATTTTATTGTTATGTTGAATTATATAGACTTAAGTCTTCAAATTTAATTCATTTTAATTTAAAGCATTTAAAAAATTAATTTATATTAATTAATCAATTGATTTAATTTTAATTGCAAAATTAATGAAAGTTAATTTGTAATTTGCACATACGAATTATTATTATTATTGAATTTATAATAAATATTAATCGATTTTATTAATGCGGGCTTCTAAAGTCTCCACGATTTACATTTTTAACCACGGAATATGCATTAATTAAATCAAGTTATATAATTAATCAAGACATGATTCTAGCTCTAAAACTAAGTAAATTTATTCGTTATAATATTTTCAGAACATGCGTTTTTAAATATTTATGATCACTTGAATACATAATCGATTGATTCAAGTGATCCCAAATAAAGCGCTATAATATGCAATTTATTTTAGTTTTTATCGCATTATCCTTGATAAATGATGTAATAGTTCCATTATGTTGGTAATGTTTCAATTATATTGTCGTGTCAATAACAATAAAACCAGGCTTGTAATTAACTTTGAATCGTGCTCGTTATATGTTATTTGTACTAAGTACACACTGGAAACAATTATTATTCAATTTAAGCATGAATAGACATAATTCTTAAAAGAAGAAAAAACACCTTAAGAAAAGCAGAGAGAAACCCCAAAACTGGTTTAATAGTGTAACAATGTAAAAAATGCTCAACTGAATACAGATAAAACCGATTTGAGTTGAAAGCATAAAAGGATTTGACAGCTTGACAGTAACTGGCACTTTATTGTGGCAAACCCTTTGGTCAATTTGGCCAGCACCTTTTGACCTTTCATCCAAGCCGTTGACTGCACTCAATTTAGTTACAATTTTGCCATGCTTGGCTGGTGTTTTGTAAAGCACACGTTCACAAGAGTGAATTATGGGACTGCTCCCTTCCCACGGGCTTGTCAATTATCTCAGCCCTCTGGGCACATAAATTCCAATTGTTTTAACATCAAATAGTAATGAATTGCTCGCGGCTGACTTGCAGAGGGTTTAATTTCTGTTGTCCTTATTTTTTTCGATTTTGGAAATTTACTCGCAATGACAGCGCAACTAAATTAAGTAGTCTAGCGCGTGCAACGTGCCGTATGTATGATATTCACACATTTCAAGTTCAGAGGCCATTGTTTCCAAGTGCTAGACGAGCATGAAATTATAGACCTTGTCGGTTGGTATAGCTGCTATAAGTTTGTATTTGTCAGCTAAGCTACTCAGTTAAGTGGCTTTGAATAATTCATGGAAAAAGGTGGATAAAATGAAAAGGTGGAGAACTTACTTTCGAATAATGTAGATGGCATCGTTAAGGACTAAAATAAGTTTAGTTTGTTGAATTTTATAAATGTATGTGAAGTGTTTGCTAGTGTTGATGAGTTGACAAAGGACAGCTAGAAGGGTATATACTTTTTACATTCGCAATATATTATATACTTATAAAAGTTCAACATATCTAATATTATTTCATGACTAAACATAAATATAACAGAAAAACCTGTTAATATTTTTATACAATGTATACAAAACATTCTGGCCTCAATGATGGCTTTTAAATGCATTCAAAAATCCCTTAGTTATGTTTTTTCAATGTTGGAAGATTCAGAGAGATATCAAGATCGTCTTTATTTGAGCTGTGTAAGCTTAAAGAGAGTCTGCCTTTTATTTCTCCTGGACATATATCCACAACCGAATACTGATTATAAACTGCTGCTGTATAGTCCATAGTCTAAACACACACAGTACAGCATTCAAATAGGTCCATTTAAAATTCTGTGTTTATTTCAGTCAGCTCAAGTCAAATGTGTGCACATCTTGTGAATGGCAACAAGTGCCACAAAAGTAGGCAACAGAATCATGAATCGTTCTATATGTGTTGCACTTGGGGGCTGTACACACATTCGAGAGCACTACCACAAGATAAATACACACTTGATAAGAAGAACAAGAGCACAACATAGACTGTGGTTAGCCCAGGCACGAATTAATTTTCGTACAAGTCACCATACACTGAACTCGAACAGTTGATGGTTATGAAAATGGAAAAACGGCTCGAGCTGGAGCTTTTTTTTTTTTGGTTTATGTGGCTTGTGTCGTGTGCGGGACACTTAATGAATGTTACATAAATGTCACAGACTGTGAAGACAGGCAACACGCACCTTTGGTCGACTGTCAACTGTGTGACGATGTAACGAATATTAAACGTAGTTGATATACATACATATATATTCGTTTTCTAGAGACGCATAAAAATAAAAGCTTAAACAGCATTTTGCGCTAAGCACTAAATGTGACGGAGGGAAAGATATGGGAAGCTGGTATATCAGAAACGTGTGCTTGTTGCCCCTCAAATTAAGGTTAGCTGACAGCGTCTTGAAGGAAGGAAAGTGTTGGCACACGAGGCGTATACGCAATATCTGTCTGACACATATGTCGCGTTAGCTTTTGTTTGCGCCTCAGTCTGCCAATTGCATTTTACCTGACTCACGCAATGGCCAGGGTGTGTCCAGAGCGTCCTGTACGACACTATTGTGATATGTGCTCAGAGCACACAATGCGGATAGTTTGTTTCATGGCAAACAAGAAAGGCCATTCTTGACATTGGCTCTATGGCAATTTATGCAATGTTGAGTGGCATGAAGTCGATTTTATAAACAAGGTCATGCTGTACTAAAACTTCAGAAATTGTAAGATAAATTTGATCTAAAGAAACATTAAATAATATATTGTAATTTAATCTATTAAAATTATATATTGCACGGAATTAATTAAAATATTCAACAAAGTTGTAAAAGAAAAGCAAACATGACTCATCGACTTTGCAGGGAAATTAACCCATTGTATATCTGTGTGTGGTTCCTGCAGCTAAGACAAACAATACGTTGCCACATCACGGCGTATACGCAACATATACAGAAATAATTACTCACACACCCACAAAAGAAGCACCCTAATGAAAATTACTTTCCTTCCACAGTCCATATAGGTTTTCCGCTCGCATGTGTGTTGTATTTGTTTTAGTGTTTTGTTGCCTCTGCTCAACTAGTTTGATTGCATATAACTAATTGTTTTCCTTATAAATTAGCACATTTGTATGCAATGCCACGTTCACGACAATGCTGACGTAATTTATTATATAGCACCCCGGGACATGCATCCTTGGGATTGCCCGTAGACAAGCCGGCAAAGTTAATTTATTGGCATCGACAAAATGTGTTCACAAGGTTTTGAATTACGGCTACTAGACCGGCGGTAACTTAGAACATACGTGAACAAATTCTCGTGCTGAAATTCTCGCTGAAATTGTGTTAGCTATGTCATAAACAAGCAATAAATTTTATTGTAATTGTTGCAACTGCATCGACGCATGTAAATAAATTCGATTGTGTCCTTTGTGTGTGCGGAAATCTAAATCCACTTGAGCTGACACAGAAATACATTTTATAAGTTTGCCTTAAGCTTGTGTAATATTTGCAATAATTAAATTGAACCACATCTTTCTTATTTATACATATGCATAAAACATTTAACTTACCTTCAACCATATTTGAATCATGTCAGCTTTTTGACTTTGTCTTATCTTACGCACAATTTCACAGGTATTTATAAAGCTTCAAGGACGAGTTTCAAGTAAAACGTTGACATATTTCCACACTTTCGATGTGTAAATATTTAATTGCGTCGAGACAAAATGAATCAATTAACAAAATACATATTGTGTATACGCTCCCTAGTACACACCCTTGTTAGAGAAGCTATTGCAAATTATCCAATTGCAACTATGTTACACATATATATTGCCAAATTCAATTTATTTTATTGCCTTTGTACATGTTTCTGCACACGTACATGAATTATTATACTAATAGCTAAAGCATCTATTAAACGGTTTTGCTAAATGTAGATTTTGCAGATTAATATTCCAATTAGTGCATCTATAACATTTTCTTTTTTAATTTATTTCGGCTTGGAAACAAAAGATTTTATATTACTTTATGCTCCACATTGAAAATACAACATATATTTCAAATGCACATTTGGCAACATTTTTTGTTGCCCTTTTTTATTTGGTTTCTATAAAAGTAAGCCATGGGGTTGTTGGTAAAAAGCTCGCGCACTGAAAACTTTATAATACATTTTTCACTTTTATTGGCATATAAAAAGTGAATTTCTCCAACGAAAAAATAATGTCCTGCAAGCACCCCCCAAAAATCCCGGAACAGAATATTTTTCGAGTCTCTGCAAAACTGTAAAACTGCAATCAAAAAACAAATTTACTAATGGAACGCCGGAACAAATAATGCAAAAATGCAACGCAACGAATACTATATAAAAACAGGGAAGAGTCTTGCACAATGTAATAAAAGTTTAAAGCTTAGCTTAGCTTATCTTTTTGCGATTTGTGTCGCGGACTTAAAGACAGTCGGTTATTTTTATTATTACTGAAAAAATATATAAAAGTTAGTTTTTGTTTTTTTTTTAAGTTTTATAAAAAAAAAATAGTATTATTGAACTCCGTTTCATATTTAAACAACAAGAACGAATTTAGTGACTGCAATTTGTTTTTATTGAAGCTAAATTGGCCTTAAAAATGCAGGTGAAACATGCCTGAAAACCACATGGCTACATGAACGTAGTATATGACTTAATGAATATTCTTCAGTTTATTGTAGCTGTTGGCCATGTTTTGGGGGAACTTTAATGTGCCGTTGGCAATTTGTTGACGGGAAATTAAACGGAAATGCACACATCGTTACGGTGTAAGGCAATTTCTGCATGCATTTTTTAACCCTCTCTGTGAGGAAGTTTTTTTTATGAATACAGTCTGCGCTTACTATGCCACCGGCCGTACGGCATTTCAAGGCAATTTAACCGAAAGGGAAGCTGTACAGAGTTTATACTCACATGTTTTATAATGGGAAAAGTGAAAAAATTGTTCTTAATTAGAGTTGTTGTTGGTAAGCCTGAACAGTTTGCCAAAAGCAAACAAAAATAAATGTTTCATTTATTTCAAAAAAATCCAATTGTTCACTTATGGCTCCTGAATAAAACCAGAGTGTCAAGCAAAACCCGGTTGAGTGAATACCCAAAAATAGTTTTTGCCAGTTGCCAACCGACCGCAAATTTTCAACCACAATTCGTTTGCTGTCGTATTTTGGTTTTTTTGGTTCCCCTCCTTTTGTTTGCGCATTCAACACGCAACAAACAAAACAATGCCATTAAAGTAAAATAAGCGAATACGAGTAAGCTCTCGGCTGTCTGTCTCGCCCTCCACTTCAGGCCCCCCCAAAAAACGCCCCAAAATATATTCACAAAATGGCCCAGCGACCATGTGTCAGTGACTGCAATCATCCAAACTGCCAGCTCCATTCACAGTTATCATTGTCATTGTCTTGTTGGGGTTGCTGTTGTTGGGTTGTTGGGCTGTTGGATGGCGTGTGGAATCGGGGGCATATACTAACAATATGCGACCTGCACCACATGAAAATATTCATGTATATGTACAAATGTGTGTATGTGTACACATATTTACTATTTGTGCAGTCAAAGTTCCCATTAGTCCGATTGCAGAGCAAAATAAAAATATTTGGCTAAGCAAATGCCTGGCCCAAAATTTAAATACAATTCGAGTCGAGTTTGTCTGCTCAGCAAAATTTTACAAAATCATTTACATGATCCCTATCGCAATTTTATGTGCTTGTTTATTTTAAACAACACAAGTTGAAAATATCTGAATGTATATTTTATTAATCTAAAGCTTCCACGTTTTAAATGGGCATGTTAACGTAATAAAATAAAAAGAACAATAATGAAACTATAATAGTATCTTAATATTCTTGACGATATATGAAATATAAAGAAAATAAGGTTATTATTTTTCTTTTTTAGTATAATAGAGCAATATTAAATAACAGTTTAATATTGGTTATAGACAAGATAATTTCATAAATTTTTCACAAAAAAAAAATTGTTATAAACAGTTGTAAAATGTTATGAGAATAGCTTTAAAACTGAAAGAAAAGTTTAGATTTAATGAAGTATATTTTTAGTTTCACACACAAAAATGCATAGTATATAAGTTTTAAATATTTTTACATCGGCTAATACGAAGATCCTTAGAAAAATGACAATAATTTTAATAATAATAACACACACACTCACAGACACATGTGCAACAGCTTGTGACACATAATTAAGCGTATGTCACAAACATTAATGTTGGAAGGGTAATACTCAATTGAAACGTAATGTGAGCACACCCGTCATAGCCAGGTTAGTAATAGTGGTTGCAGGAGAGTGTCCATTTCACAGAAAAAAAGTTTCGGAAGTCATCAAATTGGTGGAATTTCCGTTTCCTGCTTTTACAATAATGGCATGTTGCTAACCGTTGAGTTGGTTTGTCATTGCTAATGGAATAAGAAGTCGTTAATGGCTTTTACTTTCTTGTTTTTGAAGGGTAAAACAATTTTATTACATGCCCGTTTGTTAAACAGTAACTGAATTGTTTAGCTGCAAGTCAGAGATAAAGCGTTCTTTAATTGCTCCAAAAGTACATGATTTGGTCGTTCACACTGCGTTAAACCGATAATAAATGTGACTGCACTTGGGCGGGAACTGTTGTGTAATTGTGTGTAGAATTAATGGCTTATTCAATTGGTATTTTATTTTATTGACTGGTTAACAAATACGAAGTGATTGCATGGCGATTGTTAACTCCTTTTAGTGCCATTAGTCAGCCATAAAGCATAAATCCCATTCAACACATATTTAGTTTGTTTGATTTCAGTTTGCCTACAGTTTAGCTCTTAAATAACACGTCAGCTTAATATCACATTCTACGTATAATATGGCAAATAATATTGTCGCAGGCTTTGCATTTACTTGGCCTTTGTGTTTTGCAAATGTCAAAGCATTTATGTGGTTGCGGCAACAAGGCTCTCTTACTTTGTCTCAGTGACACATTTCTTGGCCAAGTTAATTGCCAGCGACGGCCTCATCTGCGTCACTCACGTAATGACCTTGCACTTGTCGAGGGCACATTGCTGCAGAAAATTCTTAAATAATTACCACTTGAGCTGCTACCGCGCAAAATATGACAATTAAGCCAGCTGAAGACATGGCCAAAGTCGTGCAAAAATAATAAACGCTTGCGGCACTTAGACAACGAAAACGAATCAAATGCCAAGGCAACGCAACGCCAACCCAGGCAGGTCCGTGCACGCCGGGTCTGAGCTCCCAACCAGTCTTAAGCCCTTCGCATCGTCGTGGCTATCGTCGCTGCTTTCAGCGCCTTAACGTTATAATGCCGTTAAAATGCTGGCAATTTAATATATTACAAGAGAGGATTCTTTAACTTGACATTTTTTAATGTTGTTAAAAGGCATCAGCAGTTAAAAACAAGTAAGAAAATTGCAATGGGACTCAATTGTGTATGTAGGCAGCCCAAGATATACATATAAATTTGATCGATTTGGCACGTACCCAACGAGCGTAGCTAGAAATGATTCATAGAGCAGGTAATCAGTCTGAAAAAATTCATGTATGGATCTAGCTTAAAAAATGATACCAATATATATTACTTTTAGGCATTACCAAGCCCCCAGTAGGTTTGGCCAAAAAATTATAAGTTAGCTTTAATAGCCGCAAAAAAAATTCGTTCATACAGATAGGACATTCTTTTACTTTGTGCCTATAAAATAATTACATCCTTTTAAATTTAAAATTTACAATGCTTAAAGAACTTTGCCATCCCTATCCTAAATTCAACAGATAGCTTATATCAACTAACGGGACTAAAGACACCCACTCTCCAATTAGGTAAACTTTAAATTTGACAACCTGTGCTTTTCTGGCTTGCACACCTGATTTGCGCTTGTAGCAGCAACAAAGATTCTGAAATGCCCAAATGACAGGACATTTCCGCCCGGCCACAAATTAATGAGCGCTAATCTTAAAAAATGTTTGGTTTTCCAAATGAGTAAGACCAACAAGTAGAAACACGCGCACACAATAAGCTGAAAAGCATTTGGCCTTGTTTACGCACGTATTTGCCAATTGCAGCGGTCTCAGACGCATTCGCTTAAGTTAGGCCTCTAATTGAAAGCACGTTAAGCCAACAGCTTCTTAGCGGCTGCTGTTGTTTTTATTCTCGTTGGCTTTGGTCGGTTGTTGTAATTGATAAACGAGGCCAACATTCGTTTTGATTAGCGCGCTGTCGTTTTAACCTAGGCCCTGGCATACGAGGGCAAGTTACTTTCATGACCCACTGTACTCTTACTAAATTAACTTTTAGTCTGACTCGATTAAATTGATTAAAGTGAGCGCAAGTGGCGCGTCTGCAAAAAGTGAAATTCACATTAAATATTAACCATGCGCGACACTCTCCAAAATTCCGTAGGCTTAGTCCCTAGCAAATTCACTCGAAGTTTAAGGCCAAAAACAAAAAACTCCCCAACAAGTTGCTTAACTTTTTGGCTGCCACCTGTGCGTAATTACACGCCTCACTAACCAAATTACAAATGTCCTGTGATGTTGCCAGACTGCCAGTTCCCAGGACCGAGGACTCGGTCAATGTCATGCCTTTTCGTATTTTTAATACAGTAATGCAATTTTTGGACTGTTTAAAATTTAATACTTTGGCAAGTAAAATAAATATGATTCTGTTAACGACAAATATTCGCACTTTTATAATTTAAACGAAAAAATACAAATAAAAATTAAAAATATGTGCTATTTATATGTAATTTCGCATAAAAAATCTTGTAAAAAATAATATTGGCTAAATGGGAAAATAAAACATTGGTACCAAAAGTTATAACATATAAAATACAAAAAAAAAATATTATAATAAAACATATGTTAGAGTTCACATAAGGGTTTCTTTTTCGTGCTTACACATTTTAATTATTTAAGTGTTTTAGAAAAAATAAATTAGAATTTCCAACAAAAACAAAAAAAAAAAAGAAAAGTGAAACTAGTATCTATTCATTGTCGATTTCTGACAATAATACTCATATATTTGCGTATGCCTACAACATGCCTGATCAACAGATCAATAGATTAGCAGTCGATTACTAAAATCAAACATTGAGTACATTTAATAGTTAATATGTAAAAAATACAGCATTCAGACAAATTTTTTTCGCTTAATGGCTTCACAGTCTGATATGCAAAAGTGCCACGTCACGCTGTCAATTTGTACACGCTCATATCAATCTGCCAGCAATCCCTGGGCTTTGCATTAAATATATTTTCGCGTAGCCGAATTATAAGCCCGATAACCGCGTCCCAACACCATTTTCAGACACACACACATAACGATAAAACTTGGCACTTTCTCTTTTACAGCTTAACGCGTCGCATTTCCCCGCCTGCCGATTAAGCTAATGTTCTTGCTGCTGTTGCCAAAGGGCTGGCATCGGTATGTTGAAAAAACCGGATGTGAATATGTAAATTAAATCCAGACTGAAACAAGCAACAACCGGTCGATGATAGCTGCCAGCGAGCAGGTGGGCGCAGCAGCAACGGGGGCAATAGAACAAATGTGCAGCCGTTGATAAATTATTTACAGTAAATCGTGTGTGTGTGCGCCAAATACATGGGCTGCTGTTTAAAGCATCCCGATAACGACTTCAATTTGCTCCCCCTCCCCACACACGGCCCCCAACAACATCAGAAATGCTGAGTTAAGCCCCAGCAACAGCATTTGTATGAGGAAGCCCAGAGTGGAGCACCAGCTGCGCACGGGGATTACACACATAATCGACAGGCAAAACACAACAAAAACCATGTAAAAACGTTATAGTCGAATGTAACCGACTACTTAATACTCGTTCATGCTAATGTTATTTTCGAAAAAAAAAATCTTTTTTACCTCTAAAATAATGAAAAACACATTTTCCACGGAGTGTATATCATCTGTTATCTGTTAGGTAAGTAAGGGAAATAGGCAGATTTTATTGATTTGCCACGCCCCTGCGGGTGTATGCAAGAAATATGACTCGAATATAATTTTCATATTCATTTTTCTTCGTGAACGAATATTATTAAAAAAAAACTATAAAGAAAACTATAAAATAGGCATTTATGTTACGAAAGTAGTTGAGGCTACTTAAAAAAATATCTTTAAAACAAGTAAGATTGCTCTAGACGGGACCTCCCGACTAGGAGATACCCTAAACCTAGAATTTAACACATACACACAAACTCGTGGCACTTAATGAGTGTTGAGGTGGTTAAAAATTGAATTGGCAATCACCAGCGAAAAATTAAATCTGCCACGCCGGGAATCGGACCGGGGACCCACAGTTTTAGTTGCGAAACTCTAATCGACGGCACCACACTCCCATTTAATTTCTCCTTTGATATAAAATATCTTAACCATCTTTTGCTTTTGTCATACAAATTATAAATATTAATAATAATTATTGATTATTAAAAAAAAGAAAATATATATTTGTACACTTTCCCACGCGGGATTCGAACCCGGGCCCTCCAACCTCAACGCTAGACAAAATTTTGCAATTGCATGAACAGAAATTGCTTGTGCTGCAGCTTGGCCTTAGCTAAGGCCCAGTCGTAACTTTGGCATAACTCAACCGATTTTGATGAGGATCTTTTTGAGGTCTTTTTGATCATGGTTCGGTACCTAGATGATTTCTACATTTCAGTTTAAAAATAAAATTTTTGGTCCAATTCCATGCCGAAAATTTCAAATATATACCCTAGTGTTCACATATAAGGATAGGTCTCAACTTTCCCCAGTCGTAACTTTGCCAAAACTCAACCGATTTTCATAAGGATGGTCTTTGTGTTCATGGTTCGGTGTCCAGATGAATTCTGCATTTCAGTTTTAAAATTAAATTTTTGGTCCAAATTTATGTCCAAAATTTTCGAATATATACCTTAGTGTTCCCGTATAAGGATAGGTCTCAACTTTCCCCAGTCGTAACTTTGCCAAAACTCAACCGATTTTGATGAGGATGGTATTTATGTTCATGGTTTGGTGTCCAGATGAATTCTACATTGCAATTCAAAATACAATTTTTGGTCCAAACTCATGTCGAAAATTTTCGAATATATACCCTAGTGTTACCATATAAGGATAGGTCTCAACTTTCCCCTGTCGTAACTTTGCCACAACTCAACCGATTTTGATGAGGATGGTATTTTTATACCCTGAACCCATTGAAAATGGGTAAAAAAGGGTATAATGGTTTTGTGCAAATGTATGTAACAGGCAGAAGGAAG